>JAJIYU010010157.1:0-16340 GCA_030144865.1 Tinospora cordifolia | reverse complement strand
CACTTCATAATAATGATCATTTTAGGATTAGAATTAGATTTAGAACACAATTTTACATGTAAAATGGGTTATGGTTTATGAACTATGTTTTAGTTTATGATACATGTGCCTGTAGGACAAATAAAAAATAATGCATGTGATAATATTATCAATGCACTAATACATAGTATTGTGAAAATAATCATATGTGCATGTTAGGCATGAAAAACCAGTAGGTTAGGTAGCTAAAAAATGGTTCCAAATGTAAGCAAAATACTCACAAAAGGCCATAGGTTGAATGGCCACAAAAATGATACATGTACATGCATATAGTGAAGAATTAAACATAGTTTAGGCACTTATTTTACTACAAGAAATGACACCTACAACAACGTACAAGGTTCGTTGTTATACCCATATGAAAACGTTCATGGTGATGTTGTCGATTAGAGTATTGTTAAATGGTCGACTACTTTTAACAATGGTCAGCAGCCTGTTATTGTAAAGCGTTGTGTATTGATCTAAGAATGAGATTATAACAATGTTCACCCGTTGTTAAATGATTCAATCTTTAAAGACATATTCGACAATAGTCACTATGCTTGTTATTGTAGAAATGTTATAACAAGAGGCGCACGTTGTGAAAATCCTAACCTTTAACAACGATCATGAGCCTGTTGTTGTAATGCGTCATGTATCGGTCTAAAAACTGAGGTTACAACAACGTTCGCACGTTGTTAAATGCTTCAACCTTTTAAGATATTCAACAACGATTATCGTCCTTATTGTTGTAGACATGTTATAACAACAGACGAACGTTGTGAAAAACCTAACCTTTTAACCTTTCAACAACGGTCAAGTGGTTGTTGTTGTATGTCTAATACTTAACAATATGCTTATGCCCGTTGTGAAAGCTTTAGTATTTCAACAACAATCGTCTGCTCGTTGTTATATCGTATATCTTACAATGAAAACTAATCGTTGTCATATTTGTCATTTTTTTTAATCGTAAAAATATTTTACTACAATATATATTGCATATATTTACCCATATCTGTAAATTTATAATATAAATTAAACATTTGTCCTATTATTTCAAATGCTTCATTTAGTATATACAATCCATCAAACATATATACAATCCATGAAAAGTGTCATTATTATTTACAATAGTCTTATATACTTCTTTGACCAAGCAATTATACTTGCAACAACATTACTCAAGTAATGAATTTCTGATGTTGGTCTATATAAATCAACATCTTTATTCATTACATTTACAACCCAAACTCTTCAACAATCAAAGCGTAGTGGGAGGACATGAACTTTAGCTTTAGGATCTGTAGAATAAATCTTTCCTACTGCTACAACTTATTCGTCTCTTTCATTTTTGGGATGCCAATTCAATAATTTGCATCTAACATTCTCAGGAGGAAATTTTTCTTAGGTGGGCTTGCTACCCTGTTGTGACTACATAATACATAAACAAATTACAGATAATATAAAGATTATAAGAATAAAAGTTTATAATCAAAGTTGAGTTCAAAATATAGTTTACTTGTGGTGTTTGAGCTTTTGACTGTATCATATTCATGTCTTTTCCACTTGGGTTTTGAAGTTATTGAACCATATCATAAAATATATTTCAGTATATAAATTTAAGTAATAAATTAAACTGTAAAGAAAATTTTAAGCCTAGTTGTCACCTGTTGAGATTGCATTAAGAGCATGGCAGTCAATGCTTCAACTCTTTCCCCGAGTATATCCATTTTCTTTGATTTTTCTTCAAGAGTATTTATCCTTTCTGCTTGACCTTGAATATATTCTCTAAAACCTTTACTTTCCCATTACTTTGAATTTGAGCATCAACCTTTGAAGGTGTTGCCCCAAATCCAAGACCTCAAACTCGCCTACGATGCTCAGGTCCCAATACTTTAGTAATGGCATCCTCTTTTCAGTTATCTCTCTCGACTGAATTGGTGGTAAATTGACTAATGTCATTAATCTTTTGTTACATTCGCATAAAAATAAGTAAAATAACTTGATAACTTTCTATTGTTATATAATTTCAATATATATAACTACATATCATTTGCTTTAATGATTTACTTCCAATTGCTTCTTGAATTGTTTCATTTAAAGGCTCACCATTCTTTCTCAAATGACCCTTTGTTCATATATCTACTCTTGTAACTGAATCTGAATTTTCATTGGCCTCATTCTAAAATATGGAAAATAGTAACATTTACAACATATATGCTTATGTAAACATACAAAGAGGAAATAAAATGAAGTATATGCTAAGACCATTACCAATTCATGCTCCAAACGAGCATAGCCCTTCCTACTCATTGTGTGCAATAATTTTTGAGTAGTTCTCATTTCACTAAACTTTTTGCTTGTTGCCTAATAAAATGAATATATTAATAATAATAATAAAAAAGTGATGATTAAATTTAAAGTATATATATAAGAAACACACAACAAACCTGAAACCCTTCAGATAATCTTTCTTCAACAAAAGTATTCCACTCTTTAGGAGACATCACATTGCTAGGGTTAAGATATTTGTCTACAAAGTTTCTATCTTTTTTTTCATCGTTTCTCTAATTGTAGAAACTTTGGACTTGTATTGCCTCTAGCTGTGTCCTATCTTTTGCAATATCATAGCCTTATTAGACTTGTCAACTACAAATCTTGTTTGATATGCACGAAAAAAGGATAAATTAAAGAATTTCTACAAATAAAGTATTAGAATCTCTTATGAATAAATAATTCAATTATACGCATACCTCAATTAACATCCAAAGTTGTTCTTTAATTTTTGGAGCCACATGATGTCAATATTTAATTACTATAGGCATGTGCTCTCGCACAGTTACACTAATGTAAGATGATAGCTTCTTATAATTAGTTGAAAATGGTTGCTCTGTTTCATTGAACTCAACTTCCATTTTAGGAGCATGTCCTAAAATCAAACCCATCCTAGTGGATCCACGCTTCTTTGTTGTTGTGCTATCATTCTCTGTTGCTTTTGTACTACTTTCAATTTTAGGTGATGATCTTGGTGAGTTGGAGTCCTCATTAGACACTCTCACACCTTCATTCTTAAAATGATTCATTGCAGTTAACATGGTTGTCCATTGCTTCTAAGCTCTCTTCTCAGCTTGTTTAGATGATTTGAAAAAATGCATTCATATATAAAATTATTTTTCTTATAATATTCACGTAAACTTGACCAAAAATGCATCATTATGAATATCACTGAAAATAAAATACTTACTTCACCAGCTTCTAAAGATTTTTTTTTGTCATAGTGGCTACAGAAGATATAATATATTTGTTGATACAAAATGAAAAGGAATTAACTAATTACTTTAGATGCAATAAATAACTATCACGTAATTAAAAAGTAGGATATAATACACAATCCAAGCATATAAACTCAGACAGAAATTTAAGAAGAACAACAAGAACAACCAAAAAAAAAAAATAATAATAATAATAATCATAACAACAACAACAAAAGAACAACAATAGCTACTAAACCCACAAAGAAGACCAACAATAGCAGAGATTTCATTTCCAAATGCAGAAGTAGATATTTTGTTGTCAAATACCCACAGAAGAACAACAACAATAAATGAAGATTAACAGGAGAAAGACAAACAAAGAAGATCGATGAACTGAAATACACAAAGAAGAAAACCAATCATTACAAGTAAAGATTTCGTTCTCAAATGCAGAAACAGATATTTCATTCCCAAATACCCAAAGAAAAACAACAAGAAGATTAACAAAAGAAAGTTGAGCAGTGAAATTCTAATAACTTAAATGCACAAAGAAGACGATCGAACCACAGTGACTCTAACGAAGATGAGTATTCTCGCGTGATTTTTTTAGGGCGGGAACTGATTTTTTTTCTTTTTATATTTTTTGTAGTATAATATGAGAATAATATATGAATAATGTACGTATAACAATCGTTCGACTGTTGATACAAAAATGCGGGGTTAACATGTGAATAATGCAGAGATAACATATGAATAAAATGCGGTATAATGTATGCATAACATTTGAATAATTATCGAATAATGCAAGTAATGGTAGAGGTATAACATACCAACCAATAGATAATACGTCAATAATGGTATAATGCAAGAATAATAACTGAATAATACGAGTATAAAATTGTTTGGTTGTTTTGGTAAAAAAATGCAGGGATAACATGTGAATAATGCAGGAATAACATATGCATAAATTCGGTATAAAGTATGTATAACATATGAATAATAATGAAATAATGCGAGTAATAGTATAATGTAAAAATAATATCTAAATAATACGAGTGTAAAAATTGTTCGATTGTTGATATAAAAATGTGGTATTGTCGGATCCCCTACTCTAAGCCAAGGGCGGCCTAACCAGCACATTGGCCTGATGAACCTTCTCACAAAGACGAGTTCGCCCAACCACTGTTAAGCCCTTTCCAAATCTCATACGATCAGACGATATCAGAATAATTGGAACACTTAAAAAAACAAAAGTAAGCAACAACCAAAGAGGAAGCATTTCATTTACATTAGTCTTGTCCAAAATACATATTTGACCATTCAGACTAGTATAATAACGACCAACCTCAAACGAAAAGAAAAAGACCAAAAGAAGTTGAGACATGAGTCGTCAAGGAGTCAGGCAATCACTATTACGCCTTTCCCCTTGTCAGCAGCTGTAGAACCTAAAATGATGATATAGTAGTGACCCTATAATCAACGTGGCTTAGTGAGTAGGAAGTTCAGCATGTCATCCATAACCAATTTTCCAAAACAATGCATGTATGCGTGAACAGTAAAGATGGTATGGCATTCGAAAACATGACATAGTATAAAAATAGTTATAAATAGTGCAATAGTTTCATAAAGCATCTCAAATCCATGATAGTTAAAAATGTATCCAGGCTAGGTTAACCCAACAAACCCAACCTATAGTCATCGCTTGAGTGGGTCGTAAGTCAGGCGTACTGGCCACTTGAGCGGGTCGTAAGCTAGGCGTGTTTCACGAATACTCTAACCTCGCGTTCAGTGCTCAAGTGCCATCACTCAAGCGGGTCAGAAGCTAGGCGCGTTAACTATACGCCTTAACCCTGCGTTCGAACCTCGAGTCAAATCTCATCGTATACCCTGAACCCGCGCTCGGACCTCGAGCCCTTGTTCTCACTACCGTGTATATCTAAATATCTCAAAACCAATCAGATTTATTTAAATCTTATGAAACCATTGAAACCATGACATATCATACAAGTTTTATGCAAGGAATAGAAATCATAGAAGACACCTGAGTCAAACTACTCACCTCGTGTCCTGTGCACTGATGTCTCGTTGACAACCAGTCCAGTCCCATGGTACTCTCTTGAATCTGAATCAATCAGACTCAATCTCAGTTCTATCCATACAGTGGCCCAATATCTAATCTCACTATCTCTACTCAGTTTTGATCAACCCGAACCATTTCGGTCAATCTGTCAAACTCAACCAACTCCAATCAACTCTGGTCAATGTGGTCATCCTAGTCACTATTTGTCAATTTGTGCCCAAATTGGGTTAGAATTGGCCAATCGGGTCAAAATTGGTTCAAAATCCCAAGTCCCAACACTTGGTTACATTTTTAGCTTAAGGCCCTAATTGCGCAACAATTGTTTCCAATTTTTCTGTGGACAATTTTTTCCAATTTTTCAGATTTGTATCAAATTTCCAGATTTGATCTATTCTTTCCCAAAAGTTACTAGAATTTTACTTCACAATTTTTGGACATTGTTTGCTATGATTTTTAATAGAGATATCAGGAAGGTTGAATTCTCGGACTGCATGTTTCCAGCAATCAATTATGTATTCAATTGACCCACTAAAGCAATTCAGATAGGGATAAAATTTGGCTGACGCAATCTTGACATGTCCAGTGACCTCACCACTAAATTTCAACTCGAAATACGTACGTTTGCTTAGTAAACTGATCTAATACTTCTCTAAAACTAATTTTTAATTTCTAAATTTTCTAAGTTGTTTTAACTGCCTAATTTCCCCTCTGTACAACACTGATATAAGGGTTTATTTTACTGATTTTGAAAGGTTTCAGATCCCTAAATACTAGTCTATTAAGTATCATCTAAAATAGCAAGTAAGTATAACCCTAATCACCCTCAATTTCAAGTTCCATCATAGAAAACCTAAGGAATTTTTCAGAAAATATTATAAGTCTTAGAATCCTAATTGACAAGGCACATTGGCAAGCATGGTAAAACATATTCACAAAGGGTTATAGTTCGAAACTTATACCTTATCGTAGTCCTCAATGTACGCTTTAATCACCCCAAAACTCGGCTTGATCCGATGTTCTTATCCACTTCGACTAGTGGTCCGAAGTTGCCTCCAACACTACTTTTCTGAAAAACTGTTGTCACAGTTAGTAAGCAGTCCACTTTGGCCCTGTTTTTGACACACTTCTATAGTTTATTTGCTATTTCATATGAAAGGAAAGTTAAAGTAGACGTTTCAACCTTTTCAACAAGCTATCATAGTCCAAAACGAACCTCGGATGGATGGTCAACAAGCAGCTCGAAGTTCAGATCAACACTCCCTTATCAATTTTCTGGGTTTGAAACTTGTCAACGACGTGTTTTCCTGGCTTTTTTTGTCTCTACCAGTCGTGCAATGGTGGTTGAGGCTTGTAGGAGTTGGAAGAGGAGTATGAGAGCTTTCCAACAAGTATAAGAACGTCCAAAATGGTGGTGGGATGAAGGAGAACGAAGTTGTGCAAGTTGGGTGTTCAAATATGAAAAATTCGAAAGTGGGTTTCATTGCATGTTTGAGCTCTTCATGCTTGGCAATGAGCTCGCCACGTGGCTCGTTTGGTTGCCTACATGGTGCACATGTGTCTACCATTGAAATCCAACCTAGTAGAGCTACTGAAGTTTGGAATTTTGGGGGCCAAAAACAGTTGGTGGCCGCTATTCTTCGTCAAGAAAAGGGGAAAACCAGGGGAGAAAAAGAAGAAAGGGGGAGGGGGGGTGGTGTAACACCCCAATTTTCGATCAGACTTTCGTTCACGTTTTATGTCACGTGTGGATCATCATCCGATGAAAATTGAGATGCTACTAAAATTCTTTTCTGTCAAAATATCTTTTTCTTCAAAATAAAGTTCGTAATGTTTAATTCTCAAGTCTAAGTCCATAGAGATGCCATGTACAATATAGAAAATCATAGTAAGTTCTTCAAATAAATCTTAAGTAAAGCAGCGAAAATATTTTTTCAAACTATTTAGTTAAACCAATCTGTTACACGAGGAGGAAAGCCATTGAGAAATAAAACAATTGAAATTAAACCAATGAAAAACATGTTATAATAAATCTAGTAAAATGTCTAAAGCAAGACTTCCAAATTACCTATCCCCGACAACCTCCCCATGAGGTGTCCAAACAAAGTGCGAGTCTTCTGACGCGGTCAATAGATCCTACGTCCAAGTGTACCTGAAAAATATAATGGGTGAGCTCGAAAGCCCAGTAGATCATTTCTACACATCACAAACATTATACAGACCCAATCCAAAACATTACAAACACTTTCAAACATTAGGCGTTTCACACATTTATTTGGTTATGGTTGTAGTTAAGACCGGAAGAGGGTTGAGATGTCTCTCGGTATTCCCTGTGATCCAATTCAATCATAATCATAGAGGCCTCAAGTGGTACCATCTAAAATCAATCATGTCTTAGTTTCACAGTCCGAGAGAGATACTAACTACAGAGTCGTGTCATCTCCCAAAGACTTCAAGCTGATATAAGTAGCTCCAGGGTGGGAATACCTACGATCCGCCTTTCAGCACGACAATCGCACCGGTATGTGGATTCTTAATAAACTTTCGTCTTCTTTTAATTTAATACAGTCGATTCAATCACACCAAGTATCATTCATATCATAGCAAGCAAAACGAATAATGTCCAACATTGGCATGGTAAGGTAAATAATCAAACGATGAAATCTACCAAGCATGCCAAGATCAAGAAACTAGCCATCATACAACATTCAACAATACCAACAATTTAATTCAAATTTTCTAAAAATATTAACAACCTAGAATCTATTCAAACAAATGTCTTGAATTTTAAATCCGCATAATACATGTGAGAGAGAAAATCACGCCCACCTGGTCTTGCCGATGTCCTAGCCCTTTTGTCGCTAGAGATCGTCTTAGAACCTTTTTATCTGCAAAATAGTTACGACACATAATTTCTCGATTAACCTTTCTATTATTTTTCTTACTACTAATGGGATATATTTTTGCAGATCTTTTGTGTCCTTAATAATTTAAGTATTCTCTAATCTCTAATTCTTTTTATATAAAACTACTAAAATTTCATCAATCAAGTCTTTGAATTTTCTAACTTACTTTTAGATCATTTAAAAATACCTTCATTAATTAATTTTAGTATCCTCTAATTCCTAATTCCAATTTATCAATACTCATATACAATTTAATTTATTACTAACCTAATTTTTTCAGTTTATGCAAAAATCTTATGATATAACTTAATCTATCTTAATAGTCTCTATTTTTCTGTGATTTCTAAATATATTTAAATTCCAAAATTTGAAATTCATGTATATTTCTTACCTCTATTTCGGTCAACCACCACCAATCTCTTCATTCAGCCGCAGAGAGCAACAAAAACAGTAGCAGCAAACGTAACTGAGCGCCTTGCTCTGTTTCCCATTCTTGATCGTCTTCCCACAGTAGTTACAGCAACCACTTCTTCTCTTCTCCGTTTCTTCTTCTGCTTGACGTCCCTGCATGGCCATTTTCTGTATTCTGCCCAGCAGCTGTAGGTCTTCTTCTTCCTCACATTCCCTTCTCTGCTCGGCGACACCAACAGCAGCAGCAGCATTAAGCTGCTCTGTTTTCCTCTTTGTTCCATCCATACCAGCAGCCATCCAAAACAGAGCAACATGGCTCTAATTCTTCTTCTGTTCCCTTGCTATAATACACGGCCGGACAACCAATTCATCACTCCATCAGCTTACGGCAGCTACAACGGCGGCATCTGCAATGACCAGCTGCGTGAACGTCCAGCGGCTATCCTTGTTCTTCTTCATGTATCAACGCACACAGAGCAACGCAGTAGCTGCGTTCTTCATCCACTTCTCTGTTTTGTTTCCGTCCGACTGAACACCACCAAATCAAAATTCTGGTTTTTCTTTTTTTTTTCATTCTTGTTTCACGGTGAAGACAGCAGCAGCATGATTCCTCTTCATTCTTCGTCTGGCCGCTGCAATTTGTTTCAGTTCGTCGTCCAGCAGCCACTTCTTCATTCATTTCCCTGTTCGGTCTGCTCCTTCTTTCTTTTCTGTTGTTCCGGTCGTCTTCTTCTTCATCATTTCCGTCTGGCCATTGCTACAGTAGGCAACTGCGGTAACCGTTTCTTTTCCTCTCTGTTTTTTTTTCTTCTTTGCTTAGCCCGTCTCAGTCCTTTTCTGCTCATGCAATGACGTCCAGGAGCCGCAGCTTACAGCTCCTTCCTCATCTTCTTCACCGCACGGCCAGCAGCATTACTTCCAGCAGCCGGGACATCTACAACTCAAATAACGACAGCACTGGTTCCCAGCCATCATCACACATCATCCCGGTCCCCTCTTTCTCTTTTTCTCCTCTCGCAGCTGCTTCTTCCTTCCTCTTGCTCTATTTATAGATGCCGCGACTATTCTCAAAGCTCTCCGACGCACCGCCCATCTCGGTCATTCTTGTTGGTTCTCCCCTGTTCCGGCGTCTACAGCAAGCCACAAGTCACTCGTTCCCACCAGCCAACACCATACGCCTCATGTTTCATATTTTTATTTTATTATTTTTATTTTATTTTTTATAATTATCAAACTTTATTATAACATTATTACTATTAATATCAAATTATTTAATCCTTTATTTTATTTTATCAAAGATGTTACCAATATAATTCTTTCCTTCATTTTTTTTAGTTTAAATCTTCAATCTTTCAATCCAAATTTATTTATTTAATCATCCCTTTTATTTATTTATTTGTTTATTTACTTATTTCAACTAGTTCCAAATAATATTGATTTTTAATTTGTTATTTCAACTATTATGCATATCCATAAAATTTATAGTTTATCATACTATTATTAATATTATTATTGTTCAATCAAACAATAGATTTCATTTTAGCATCACTCGCGCCTTCGCGCGAGCGCGAACGAGTGATTAAACGATTTATTTATTCCTAAACATAATCTACATCTTTTATTATTATTATTATTAATATTCCTCTCCCATTTACTCACGACGTGACACGATCACGACGTTACGGAGTGTTACAGGAGGCGAGTGGACCGGCCAGCTTGGCAGGCCTGGGCGCCTAGCGCCCCGGCTGGAAGCCAGTGCGGGCCGGGCTTGGCCCACTGGGGGCCTGGGTTCCAGGCCCCCTAATAATCAATTTCAATTTTTTTTTCTTTCTTTGGTTTTGTTTTCCTCGAAATACAACATATATGTATAATATCCGAAAATTGCATTTTCTTTTAAGATTGTCAAAAATTATTATTTTACCATTTTTGATCAAAACTTCCAATTCTACATCATTTTCATCACTTATACAATTATTTTCTCAAAAATTAAATAATTCACCAAAAATTACATTTTTCTCCCAAAAACTTCATTAAGTTTTCTAAAAATTCCAAAAATTCAACAATAAATCTCAAAAATTATTTTCCTCAAGGAAACACATTTTTTTTATAATTCCACATATTTTCTCCTCAAATTTACATTTTTTTCCCATTATTCCCATTTTTCTTCAATAAATAATAAAAAATTTTAAAAAAATGAGGATAATTCATGTATTTCATTTAAAATTTTTTAAATTACTTATATCGAACTCAAAAATTTTGTACACAAAAACATGGGTCGTCACAGGTATAACGTATGCATATATAACATATGAAATAATTATGGAATAATGCTAGTAATGGTAGAGGTATAACATACTAATAGATGGATAATGCGTCAATAATGGTATAAGACATGAATAATAAGTGAATAATACCTGTATAAAATATGTTCGGTGGTGTTGGTAAAAAATGTAGGGATAACATGTAAATAAAATTCGGTCTAATGTATGTATAACATATAAATGATCATAAAATAATGCGAGTAATGGTAGAATTAACGTTGGTATAAAAATAATAATAATGCAACTCATTATTAACCATAATAATAATATATGGTTTATTATTATTATTATTATTATTATTATTATTGTTATTTTTATACCAATGTTAATTCTACCATTACTCGCATTATTTCATAATCATTCATATGTTATAACATATTATTATTATTATTATTATTATTATTATTATTATTATTATTATTTATTTTGCATAGTTAGTGAAATTTTGGATACAACGGAAACAGAAAAACAAATGACATGGTATATATATACATGATATACAAATAACATAGTATATATATGTGCATTATTGGTTTATCTCTGCATTATTATGAAATTATTCTTACATTATACCGTTATTCACACACATTCACTACAAGAAATCGCACCTACAACAACGTGCAATGTTCGTTGTTATATCCATATGATGATGTTATCGATCAGGGTGTTGTTAAACGACCGACTATTTTTAACAACGGTCACGAGCCTATTGTTGTAAAGTGTTGTGTATTGATCTAAGAGTGAGGTTATAACAACATTCGTATGTTGTTAAATGATTCAATCTTTTAACACATATTCGACAATGGTCACTAAGCCTGTTGTTGTAGAAATGTTATAACAATATGCGCACGTTGTGGAAACCCTAGACTTTAACAAACGTCACGTGCCTGTTACTGTAATGCATTGTGTATCATTTTAAACCTGAGGTTACAACAACGTTTGTACATTATTAAATGCTTTAATATTTTAATACATATTCGACAATGGTCATAATACCTGTTATTGTAGATGTGTTATAACAATAGGCGAACGTTGTGAAAACCCTACCCTTTTATTCTTTCAACCATGGTCAAGTGGTTGTTGTTGTATGTCCATTACTTAACAACATATATGTGCCCATTGTGAAAGCTGCAGTATTTCAACAACAATTGTCTGCATGTTGTTATATCGTGTATCTTACAACGAAAACTGAACGTTGTCATATGTGTCAATTTTTTTAATCATAAAAATATTTTACTACAATATATATTGCATATATTTACTTGTATCTGTAAATTCATAATATAAAATAAACATTATTAAACATTTGTCCTATCATTTCAAATGGCTCATTTAGTATGACTTAAGAATAATAAATTTCATAATGTTAAACGTATATACAATCCATCAAAAAGTGTAATTATTATTTACATTACTTATCGTTATTAATCCTAATAAATAAAAATAAAAAGTTCTAAAGCAAAAATTTGTTTTGAAGGATCATCACGTCTCATCTTGATATACAATCCAAGCATATAAACTCAAGTTTTCCATTGTTCTAATCTTGATGTATACCTACATAAAAACAAATAAACTTAATTAGATTAATTTTTTTTAAAAAATAAGAATAAGAGCTAAAGAACAACTGTAATAGTTAAAGCAACTCAATATCTAACAAAGACATATAAGAACAAAACTAAAAAAGATATTATGCATAGTTTTACATGATCCATAGAACACAGCCCCACTAGGGGATTGGACACCTAGACCTAGCTATATATTAATTTTTCTTAATAAGCATATATATGTGAAAGGGATGAAACTTCACATTGTTTATTAATCTTAAACCAACAACTATTATAGTAATCAACATTATTTATTTTAAACCAAAAGCTATAATAGTAATCAACAAACATTATAAGTCATGACCGTGAAAGAGATGAAAGTTGAAATTGTGAATGGATAGTAGATACCTTATACTAAAGAAGAAGAATAGTAGCCGTGAGGAAAAGAATAGTAACTGAAAATAAAATACTTACTTTACCAGCTTCTAAAGTTTTTTTTTTCTTATAGTGGCTATAGAAGATATAATATGCCTGTTGATACAAAATGAAAATGAATTAACTAATTACTTTAGATGCAATAAATGACTATCATATAATTAAAATGTAGGATTTAATACACAATCCAAGCATATAAACTTAGATTGAAATTCAAGAAAAAATTCAATCAGTTGTAGTATAGAACTCAATGCTTACATTATTCACAAAATAGTGCTATTTAGGTCAATCCTAGCACATTGTTCCATGTTTCCATCTCCAAATGTTGACATGTTCATAGGCTCATATGTCAAGTTTATACTTTCCTCATATGCTTGTAACTAATGAAAACCTCTTGGAGGAGCTCTCAAAACAACATACCAGTTAGATGTTTCATTTTCTCTAGAATAGAAAACTTGCCTTGCTTGTGATGCAAGAATAAATTAATCCTTATCAATTTGAGATTGCCCCTCATGATGATTGACTAATGTAAATCCTTCTTCTTTCTTGACACCATTGACAATATTAGCCCAATCACATTTAAAAATAGGCACATGAAGTGTATGAGAATCAAGAATTATGATATCTCTTAAGACTCCATAATAAGTGACCTCCCCAGATTGTTGTGATTGATCTTTTGGACTAGACCTACAAAGAGTTATTGCTTCAACTGAAACACTACTATTTTGTCGGGATTTCTATGTATCTTTTGTATGAAAACAAAGAACGTTTATCATATATCCCTGACACGATAATACTTGCTCCCTAGGCCCCAGTGTGAGCCATGTTAGCTTACTAAAAATATTGTTATGTCTAGCAAACTCCTTAATCTGATCATATAACAAAAAGAATATAATGAGTACTACTTTGCTAAAATAAATGGAAATGCATGTTGAAAAATGCTTTTTTACCTTATCACCATTTCCATCTATTAAATTCATCCATGGGTCTTTTATACAACAAATGTTCATTCCTTAACAATCTTTTACCTGAATGTCGAAGTTCATTCAAGTGCATTCTGATAGACAATATAAAGTTAGCTCTAACTTGAATGATGCACTAAGATATTCATAATTTATGCTATAGATTATAAAAACAATATACTTACTCTATGTAAGGTTGAACTTCTAAACTATATAATAAAACATAACGGTGAACAATATCCAAGATATCAGACGGAAGCACAACTTTCTTTTTTACTAAGAATTGGACAACCCTCCAATTCTATTTCATTTTCTTCATCTTCATTTTCAACATTTTCATTGCATGTTGATCGAATCCCTACCTCATATGTTTTCACAATATATTTGTCGGAACTCCTTCCCTAGGGCGAAGGACGAACTAACTGGCACAGTGCCCCGACAAGCCTGCCCACAAGCCGAGCTTATTAAGACACTGTTAAGCTTCATCTTTCAACACTACACCACACACTATCAGAGTAATTATGGGAAATGCAGAAGAAATTTAACACATGAATACTAATAAAACCTGACATTTACAAAAATGGGTCATTAAATCATGTGTAGCAATGGGAGTGAGTAATCCATTATATGTAAGCTTTCCTCACCCCTATACATAGTTTCTAACCCTCGAAACACAAAACAGAAAAGAAAATACGAAGACAACCTACCAAAAAGAGTAAGAGAGTGCAACTCTACGCGATGACCACTCTCTTGTCCTTATCCACGGAAAAAGAACCTGAAAAGTTAGAGTAGTGACCCTAATTGTCCACGACGGCTCAGTGAGTAATGCAGTCTAATTCATAACTTAAAACAAGCATTCCACAATAAAATATGTGTCGTGAATGCATGAACAATAACATTATGCAAGTGAATGCAATTAAATCCATAATGCAGTCGTGCACCTTCATTAAAAAATAGTTAAATAGTGAAAACATTCGCCGAGGCTCGCAAGCTTTCCAAGGCGACTAAAATCCACTCGAGCGGGTTGCAAACAGTTAGGCGTATCATTTCGACTTCGATTGGACTTATTGTCATCGCCATCATCATAACGGCCAACTAGGATTTATTATAGTTGCCTTATAGGGACGGCCGGATTAGGTCTTATTACCGTTGCCATCATCGTAGGCCCACATAACCCCCTCGGCGGGTACTCTGTGCTAAGTGGTCACCTCTCGGGGTCGTATGAGAGACGACACAATTCACCCTAACCTTGTACACTCGAACCTCGAGACTAGGTGCACTTTTCATTTAAAAGTCATTTAAAAGAATGCAGAATCATCACGATATGTAATCTCATTTTCATAATGCACAGTATAACAAATTCTAAGAAATGAGTTAGAAAACACTACTCATAGGGATGCTCCGCTCCCGGCGCTCCTCTAGCGACCGATCGCATCCAGCTAGTACTTAGTCCTACAAAATTGACGTAACTTCTTAATATTAACATGATACTTGGCTCACTCTAACTCTACATCTTTGGTCAATCCACAAATTGACCTAGTCAAGAGTAGTTCACCTATGTTTGTTCAACCTGCCTTAGTTGCTAAGTCAATTTGACTAACCTTAGTCAATCAAATTGACCAAGGTCAACCCTATTCAACATATCACTTGCTGACCTAGCTGGTCAACAAAGTCACATAGGGTCAATTTCTGTCCTCCTAGAGTCAATTGGGCAAAAAAGGGTCAACATTCCCAATTTCCATCACTTAAGCACAACATTAGCCTATGACCCTATCTGCGCAACCATTTTCCTGATTTTTCTGCAGGTAATCCGTACATCGAATTTGCGCCCAACTTCGCATAACTGTTCTAAACTTCCTAAAGTTTCTCCAAAATTTTGAATCACAATTTTTGGATATCATTTACTAGGGTTTCTAGGTATAACAACAGAGACTGTACAGATCCCGTTTACCTTGTGACAGACAGTAATTGTTTGTCTGAATTGACCTACCTATCCATATCAGAATGCTCTGAAATTTGATAGGCAACTTCTAGACATATTAGGGATCTCTCCACCAAATTTCAGCTCAATCTATAAAGGTTTGATCAGTTAATTTCATCTCAGAATTTTCAGCCAGATTATAGGAAATTTTTGGGTCAATAGTTTCTACTATCTTCCTAGTTAACTTTCCCCCATTAAATCACAATTCTATGGGTCATTTCTTGTGTCTAATTGCAGTATACAAACCATAACACATTCATAAATAAAAAATACTTCGAATCTGTAACACCCCGGAGTTTTTAAACGCACACAACTCGAAGATGAATTTTTAAAAATTAAGAAATAAATATAAAAATGTTGGAAAACATGTTTTAAATGACTATTATATGATATATTATGGAAATAAAATAAATTTGGACATTTAAAAATAA
>JAJIYU010010156.1:0-16365 GCA_030144865.1 Tinospora cordifolia | reverse complement strand
CTCCCGAATCCTCAACTGATGATACCCCGACCTCAGATCTATCTTGGAGAAGTACTGTGCTCCACTGAGCTGATCAAAGAGGTCATCAATCCGTGGTAAAGGGTATCTGTTTTTCATTGTAACACTGTTCAGCTTCCGGTAGTCTATGCATAACCTCATGGAACCGTCTTTCTTCCTTACAAATAGGACTAGAGCTCCCCATGGCAACTCATTCTGTCTGATGAATCCCTTCGCCAAGAGCTCGTCCAATTGAGTCTTCAACTCTATCAACTCCATAGGTGCCATCCTATATGGTGGAATAGCGATGGGATTAGTGCCGGGATGCAACTCAATCTTAAACTTTACCTGTCCGTGAGGTGGAAGTCCAGGTAGATCCTCTGGGAATATATCTATGTACTCCTGTATCATAGGAATACTATGAATATCTGTGGTCCCCTCTGTATCCTCATCCGCTAGCTGCCTAAAGTCTCCCTTTTGCTAAATGGCATACAACAAAGCAAGTGTAGGACTCTTAGGCAGTCTCCGAATATCCCCGTCGATCCTTAATGTCTCTCCTGATGGCAACTGTATAGTGACTCTCCTCCTCTGGTAATTAATCTATGCCTGATATTGGGTCAACCAGTCCATTCCCAATATCACGTCGTAGCCATTGAAGTGAAGTAAGCAGAGTTCAGCGCGAATCAGCTGGTATCCAAATCTGAACTCAACTCCACAATAGTTCCCTGAGCTCACTGTCTCGCCTATCGACATAGCAACATCCAATGGTACTGCCAATGGGCTCGTGATAAGTCTCAATCTACTCACCAAATCTTTTAAAATAAAAGACCGTGTGGCACCAGAATCAAACAAGACATGCATAGTAACACCAAACAACAAAAACATACCATCAATCGCAGGAGTCGAGGCTGTCTGTGCCTCTGCTGCATACAGTCTGGCCTGCTCTCTCTGTCTCGTCTGGGACCATGTCTGCCTCTGCTGCGGCCGACTACTCTGTCCCTGCCCTGACTGCTGCTGTACTGGTGCTGGAGCTCTGGTAGGGCAATCTCTAACCATATGTCCTTGCTGGCCACACAAGAAGCACAGTCCTAACTTCTTGGCCTGCTCCCTCTGCTCAGTGCTAATCTGACCTGATCCGGTCTGCTGCTGCTCCCCTGAGGTCTGGGCCTGACCACTAGAAGTAGGTGCTCTAGATGGTCGTCGTCAGTCTCTCCTTTGCTGTGGGGCTCCAGATGTCTGACCTGAATACGGTCTCTTCTGTCTATTCTTGAGTGACTGCCCAAACTCTATGTCTCTCTCTACATGCTGGGCCTGGTGATCATCCTCCTAATCTCCATCCTCAAACCCTTTATAAACTTCTACGTCTTTAATAGCTCATCAACTACCATCTCTAGGCAGAATCTCGACAGCTCTGTGAACCTGTGCTCATACTCTGTCACTGTCAATGTCCTCTGCGTCAGTCTAATAAAATCTGATCGCATCTGGGACCTCCGTGCTGACGAGAAGAAAGTATCATAGAACAGTGTCTGGAACTCATCCCAGGTCATCACTGTCTCATCAATGGTCGGATCTGCCACTATCATCTTCCACCAGTGGTAGGCTGGTCCCACCATCTGATGTACTGCCAAAGCTACTCTCCTTGGTTCAGTCACTCTTAGCAGCGTCAAATGTTTATCCATCTCTATGAACCATCTGTCTCCTGCAATAGGATCTGCCTGTCCCTCAAACTGGCTAGGACGTAGCTTTTGAAACTTTATAGCTAGGTCCTTCTGCTCTTATCATAACCAGCGGACTTGCTAGTCGTTTGTGCTGGACTCTCAAGGGGTACTGTCACTGGAATCACTGCCTCATCGGGTACAGACACTGGTGTAGACGTCTGTGCAGGTATTGGAGGCCGTATGGGAGGCTGAGAAGACTCTGTCGGGTACCGACTCATCATGGCGCTGTCCATTGCCGTGTCCACCGCTCTCTGTATCATATCTGCGAGAGCATCTGGGGATACTGTAATGGTAGTTGGCGCCACCGCCTCGGTAACACCCTCCTCTGTCTGTATTGGCTCCTCTATAGCCTCTCCCCTGGACCTGCCCCTACGGAGTCTGCCTCGTCCTCTAACTCTCGGCATTATCTTCAAGTCAAAAGCACACTTTCAGTATCCAACAGTGTAATCATAATATAGCAGAAAATTCAATAATTTAAATGAATATAACTGCCTTTCAACTTTAAGCTGGATACCATGGCTTGTGATAATAGCCATTCATTTCAACTCGCCTATACCCTTCGCATTCATCGTGCTATTGTGACTCTAAGTTCATGTCTCTAGGTTCTCGATATGTTTCAATGGCCTAGGGTTTTATGCTTCTAAGTCGACAACATTTTATTCAGTTCTGGGTTTGGGAATTTGTGTGTCAATACTCAAAATAATGATATCACATATATCCAAAGCAAACACCCAACAATCAATCAAACAATACACGCTGGCTAATGGAATCCCTGTTCCCTTACGACTAATGTATATTTATGCCAAATCCTGGTCTCTAAGGATGACGCAAGACCCACCGTACGCGACCGTCCCATACTAGTAGAACACAGTGCGTTCAAGTTCTTCCAAAGAGTCCGTTCATCGCCCATTAAAATTTTGCAAGTGTCTCGCTCCTTAAAGCAGACGCAAGACCCACCATACATGACCGTCCCATACCAGTAGAATACAGTGCGTGCAAGTTCTGCCCAAGAATCGATCACTCACCATACATGGTCCGTCACTCTTCGAGTCTAGGATTTCTCCATACTCCCAAAGGATACAGGATCCTCCTGAATCGAGTCATGACCAAAAAAATGTGCGTTTTCACTTTATAAGTCTCTAGCTTATGTCCTAAAAGCTTTTATTGAGATCCACTGTCTTCAAGACATCACCCAGTCTTCCCTAAACCTAGGGTTATAAGACTTTGTTTGTTGACTCAACAGTTGAGTCACCAATCTGACTCACTCTCACTTCTATGTGACGCCCTCGGTCTCAAGTTTCCCCGGATCCTTTCCAAAGTAGTGCAACACTCGCAGAGAGTAAAACTTAGCTTATAGGGCTACTATCCAAAGGAAAGCACATCGCTCGTAGGGAGTAAAGCCTCCACCTACAGGGCTACTATCCAATGGAAGCGCATCTCTCGCAGGGAGTAGAACTCTATCTACAAGGCTACTACCCATACTCAAATCCGTCCGTGAATAGTTACTTGAGCACCTGACATCACCTAAATCTTTTCTAGACTTCTAGCCACATAGTTACTTGTGGATGGCTTTTATTCACTTTTCAAAATCAAAGTCATTCAAAACTATTTCCAGTGAAAATCAAATCCGGTGAAATTTTCTTTGCATTTCAATAACATTATTATAAAAATAGTTCCATCTGGCATTATTTGGCTAGGAAAAATCCAGTCATGCCTAGTGTTGTCGAAGACTGAGCACTGATACCAAAAACTCTGTCACACCCTGACCCCCAGACCGAACATCATATCGGTCAATCTGAGGCCCCCGTCATCAGGTATCGCGTGGCCCCAAGCTCGGCGCGTGGTCCACCGAGGCCCCGGGCGTGCGCAGATATCATCATCATCTATCTTTCTACCTCTATACACGAGGTTTAAATCATTTCTCTAATTTCAAATAATCATTTTAATTATGCTTCATTAAGCAATTGGTTTCAAATCATATTCACCGGATGTTCAAAATCATATTTATACTGGAAATCAAGATAATAGTAGCGGAAACACTTTTCGGATCAAATCTTTCTAAATCATTGAGCACTGTATAACATACCATAACTAAAAATCATCAGTTTATGAATCAAGATAAAAACAGCGTTCAAAATGGTAAAACAGTCCTGTATATACATATACAAAAATATGATACATGGCCCTCTGGCCCAAGTTCAAACATACATCGTAAAAACTGTAAAAAAACAGAGAGACATTTTAAACAAAAATATCACTCTCTCTCACTATAAATCCTCCAGTCTCTGGTTTGCATCCTCACTGAGCACTGGGCTCATGAATACCTGTAAAATAAAAATGGGGTGAGCTTGAAAGCCCAGTAGATCTCCCCTACACATCAATAGCATTATACAAACGAGCATACAAAACATGCAAACAGTTTCAAATCATTAGGGGCATTTCAAACACTTAGTCAGTTTATCCATTGCGCTCTAATATCAGTAATTTACTATCTGATATCAGGAATTAACTAAAAGAGTGAACCGCCCTCGGTATCCCAGTTGTGGTCCTAAACACAATCAGGCACGACATCTTTATAACATAGAAGTCTACCTCTGAGACCACGACCCAAGAAGATACTGAAACCAAGGGAAAAATCCTTCTGACTTTCCAAATTCGAGGGTTTCATACGGCTGCTCGCAGTTTGGCCTAGTTGGGGATACCCACGATGACGTCCTGGGACATCGGGAGAACCTCAACGCCATGTGCCACCAGTGCCCGTCCATTGCCCCGGTACGTGGAGTTCTTAATAAACCTTTAATGTTCTTTAGTTTCACAATCATAGTTTTCATTCCACATAGCATACAAACATGCTTATTCACAATGCTAACCTAAGCAAAGAAAGCAAATAAACACCAAGCTGATCATAATATCCTAGTACTAGAAAGCGAGTAACCAGACATTAGGATATCATGTTAATCAATCCACTCAAGGCATACATTCCTAGCATGATACTAAGTACAGGAATTTAAACATAGATCATATTCCATATCCTACGTCTGCATAATACTAAAGAGTGAGGAAGAGATAATCAACCCCACCTATACACGCTGAAACGTTGCTGGATCGTCACCTCTCGCTCAGCAGCCCAATACCATCAATCTGCATCATTAGATGTAATGATACATTATTTCGTGCCTATAATGCACATCTAACCCGACCCTAAGGGTCTGTTATCACGCAGTGCTTTAGAGTGTACCCAAAACACTCCAAAACGACATCCAAGTCCATTGACTGCGCTTAGTACAGTGTGGACCACGATCTACACACAATTTCTCACTAAATAATTGGATTTCGCATGTGTACACCACACTTGTGATTACTAATCCCGTTTACCAGTTAAATCTAGTGTATTGGACACCCAAGAATCATTTAAACACATAAACTAACTAGGGAATGGTTGTGTTCATTGTTTATTCACCGAAACCCCTTGATTCAAGCCTAAAAACGGGGTTCCCTTTCAATGAAATCAACTCCTTCATTTCCACAACCAAATAACCATGATAAATCATTCATTTTGGTGTCCAACCACACATACAAGGAAAAGAATGGCAGTTCATCACGTTTGGCTTGGTTTCCAGCCACTAAACCCACAACACAAAGTTCATAAATGGATCTTCATCACTTTGATTCACTAGCTATTGACAACTATTCTTTGATGAGCTCAAATCTTAAAGAAAACTCAAAGAAAATCAAAGAACTCACCTGTGAATCGCCCTTGTCGCTCCTCTCCAAAACCCCAGATCGTTTTAGTGCAAAATGAGCAATTTTGAGCTTGAAACATATATATAGCTCGCAAACAGATCGCGGTCGTCATCAGACAGACCTCGGTCCTCGGACAGATTTCCCTTCATGGACCTCGGTCATCCCTTTATGGACCGCGGTCGACACTTTACGGACCACGGTCACCGACGTGACCTAGTTTCTCGTTTCTACACTTTTCCACTGATGACCGAGGTCCACAGTGTATTTTTGCACTCTTCACGAATTTTCCACATCACGGACCGCGGTCGGCATCAGACGAACCGCGGTCGGCATCAGACGGACCGCGGTCGGCAGTATGATGTCTTGTTTTTTAACGCTCTTTTCCGCACGTATCTAACTATCCGAATGTTCTAATCAATTTTATCTTGATTAAATATCATACAATGATCATTAAAAATAAGTTTCCAATCATTTTTATATTTATTTTGAATTTTTAAAAATTCATGTTGACGTGGACACCTTATAAGACTTAGGGTGATTACAGATTGTGTATTGATGTTTATAGTTGAAAACGAACTTACCTAGAGTTGAAAAACACTACGATAAACAATCATAGACCATTATAGACAATCATAGGCTATCATAGACTACTATAGACCATTATAGACAACCATAGGCTATCATGGTCTATGAACTTCTATAATAGTTTATGAAGGTGTCTAACTATCTATAAATATCTATGAGGATTTATAGTCATTTACAATTATCTATAGTGGTTTTTGATGCTTGTAATTGTCTGTTATGGTCTATGATGGTTTGTAGTGCTCTTTGATAGTTTATGGTGGTCTATAATGGTATATGATGCTCTATGATGGTCTATTGATGTTTGTAGTTGAAAAACGAACTTAGCTAGAAAAAGACGACTATGGACGATCATAGACTACTGTAGACCATTGTACACCATAATATGTTAGTCTTTCCTTGGTTGAAATAAGTTTGCCTATAACCTTCTATAATGATCTATCATGGTTTCTAGATATATATAATTGTCTATAAGGGTTTATAGTCATTTATAATTATCTATAGTTGTTTTTTATGCTTGTAATTGACTAGAAACTCACTTAAACCAAACAGACACTAATATATTATAGTCTATGATGCTCTATAGTGGTTTATGATACTCTATGGTGGTTTTTAATGGTCTATAATTGTGTATTGATGTTTGTTGTCGAAATGAACTTACTAATAGTTTAAAAAGACTATTATAGACGTTCATAGACCATTATATACCACCATAGACTATCATAGACTACTGTAGACGATCATAGATGTTTATCGCCTGTAATAGTCTATGACGGTCTATAGTTTTCTATGATAGTCTATGGTGGTCCATAATAGTTTATGATAGTCTATGGTGGTCCATAATAGTCTATGATGGTCTATGATTGTGTATTGATGTTTGTAGTAGAAAATAAACTTAGATAGTGTTTAAAATGACTACTATAGATGATCATAGACCAATATAGACCACTAAGACTATCATAGACTACTAAAGACCATCAATGACTATAATATGTTAGTCTTTCTTTAGCTTAAGTAAGTTGATCTATGACCTTCTATAATGAACTATGATGGTCTTTAGGTGTCTATAAAGGTCTATGATGGTTTATTGTCATATGAAATTATTTATAGTGGTGTTTGATGCTTGTAATTGTCTATAAAATTACTAAAACCAAAGAGAAACTAATAAATTATGGTCTATGATTGTCTATGATGGTCTTTAATGGTTTATGGTGGTCTATGATTGTGTATTGTTGTTTATAGTAAAAAAATGAGGTTAATTATAGTTCAGAATGACTACTATAGACGATCATTTATCATTATAAACCACCATAAACTATCATAGAGTTTAAAAAGACTACTACAGGTAACCGTGGAACATTATAGACAGCCATAGACTATCATAATTCATTAAATACCATCATAGATAATAATATGTTAGTCATTCTTTGCCTTAAGTAAGTTTGTTATTGACCTTCTATAGTAGTTTACGATGGTCTCTAGCTGTCTACAATTGTCTATGAGGTTTTATAGTCATTTATAATTACCTATAGTGGTTTTTGATGTTTGTAATTGTCTATGAACTTACTTAAACCGAAAAGAACCTAATACATTATCGTTTATGATGGTCTATAGTGGTCTATGATTGTCTATTGTTGTCTATAATGGTCTATGATCGCCCATGATTGTATATTGATGTTTACAGTTGAAAATGAACTTACTTATAGTTTAAAAAGACAACTATAGACGATCATAAACAATTATAGACCACCACAGACTATCATGAACTACTACAGACCATTATATACGACAATATGTTTGTCTTTCTTTGGCTTGCGTAAGTTGGTCTATGACATTCTGTAATGATGTATGATGGTTTCTTGTTCTGTATAATGGTCTATGGGGGTTTATAGTCCTTTGTAATTATCTATAGTGGTTTTTATGCCCATAATTGTCTTTGAAATTACTTAAACCTAAGAGAGACTAATACATTATGGTCTATGATGGTCCGTAGTTGTCTATAAGAGTCTATAATAGTCTATAATGGTTTATGATTGTCTATTGATGTTTGTAGTTAAAAATGAACTTAAGGTTGAAAAAGACTACTATCGACAGTGTTTGACCTTATGTTACAAACTACTACAGACCATCGTAGACCATAATATGTTAGTCATTCTTTGGCATAAATAAGTTGGTGTTTGACCTTCTGTATTGGTATATGATGGTTTGTAGTTATCTATAAAGGTCTATGAGGTTTAGTAGTCATTTATAATTATCTATAGTTTCTTTTTATTTCTGTAATTGTCTATGATCTTACTTAAACCAAAGAGAGACTAACACATTATGATGTATGATGGTCTGTAGTGGTCTATGACAGTCTAAGGTAGTCTATAATGGTCTATGATGGTCTATGATTGTGTATTGATGTTTGTAGTCGAAAATGAACTTACTTAGAGATTAAAAAGACTACTATAAATAATCATAGACCATTATAGACAAACATATACTATCATAGACTACTACAGACCATCAAAGACCATAATATGTTAGTCTTTCTTTGTCTTAGCTAAGTTCGCTTATAACCTTCCATAATTTTCTAAGATTGTCTCTAGTTGTCTATAATGGCCTATGAGGTTTTATAGTCATTTATAATTATCAATAGTAGTTTTTGATGCCCGTAATTGTCTATAAACTTACTTAAACCAAAAAAAGACAAATGCATCATCGTCTATGATGGTCTATAGTGGTTTATGATAGTTTATGGTGGTCTATAATGGTCTATGATGGTCTATGAATGTGTATTGATATTAGTGGTAAAAAGAGAACTTACTTAGCGTTTAAAAACAATATTACAGACGACCATAGACCAATATAGACTGCCATAGACTGTTATATACTACTCTAGACCATCGTTGACCATAATATGTTAGTATTTATTTGCCTTAAGTAAGTATGTCTATGACCTAATATAATGGTCTATGATTGTCTCTAGTATTCTATAATGGTTTATGAGGGTTTATAGTCATTTATAATTATCAATAGTGGTTTTTGATGCTTGTAATTGTCTATGAACTTACTTAAACAAAAGAGAGACTAATACATTATGTGGTCTATAGTCTTCTATGGTGGTCTTTAATTGTAATATCCCACATCGCTCTGACACTAGAGCGATGCCTGGGCTAAATGAGCAATTTCAAGCCTTACTAGTGCCGAACACTTTTGGGAGACTCAAGTTCGACTCTTGCCAAAAACAAAACCCTACACCCAGTTAGTGGTGGTTAAGGTGGGGACAATATTAATACATAGTGGGCCCAGGTTGTCACAAATGGTATCAGAGCCGCTCTAGGTGTGATGGAGGTGTGAGTCATGAGGATAGGACTACTCCAAGGGGGTGGATTGTAATATTTCACATCGCTCTGACACTAGAATGATGCCTGGCCTAAATGAGCAATTACAAGCCTTACTAGTGCCAAGCGCGTTTGGGAGACTCAGGTTCGAGTCTTGCCATGAACAAACCCCTACACCTAGTCAGTGGTGGCTAAGGTGGAGACAATATCGGTATGTAGTAGGCCCAAGTTGTTACATTAATGGTTTATGATGGTCTATGATTGTGTATTGATGTTTGTAGTCGAAAATCAATTTACTTATAGTTTAAAAAACTATTATAGACAATCATAAACCATTATACACTACCATAAACTATCAAAGACTACTATAAACAATCATAAACCATAATATGTTAGTCCTTCTTTCCCTTAAGTAAGCTGGTGTTTGACCTTCTATAATGGCCTATGGTGGTCTCCATGGTGTATGAGGTTTTATAGTAATTTATAATTATTTATAGTGGTTTTTGATTCTCGTAATTGTCTATGAACATACTTAAACAAAAGAGAGACTAATACATTATGGTCTACGATGGTCCGTAGTGGTCTATGATAGTCCATGATTGTCCATAATGGTCTATGATAGTCTCTGATTGTGTATTAACATTTGTAGTTGAAAATTAACTTATTAAAGATTGAAAAAGACTACCATAGATGACCATAGACCATTACAAACCATCATAGACTATCATAGACTACTACAAACCATTGTAGACTATAACATGTTAGTTTTTTTTTGTCTTAAGTAAGTTGGTCTATGAGCTTCTATAATGGTCTATGACTTTCTATAATGGTCTATGAAGGTCTATAGTTGTCTATAATGGTTTATGAGGATTTACGTTCATTTATAATAATTTTTTGTAGTCATTTTTTACGGCTGTAATTATCTATAAACTTACTTAAACCAAGGAGAGACTAATACATTAAGATCTATGATGGTCTATAGTGGTCTATGACAGTCTCTGGTAGTCTATAATGGTTTATGATTGTGTATTAATATTTGTAGTAAAAAATGAACTTACTTAGAGATGAAAAAGACTACTACAAACGATAATAGACCATTATAGACCATCATAGACAATCATAGACTGTACTACAGACCATTGTAGACCATAACATGTTAGTTTTTCTTTGGCTTAAGTAACTTGGTCTATGACCTTCCATAATTTTCTATGATGGTTTCTAGTTGTCTATAATGGTTTATGAGGTTTTATAGTTATTTCTAATTATATATAGTGGTTTTTGATGCCTGTAATTGTCTATGAACTTACTTAAACCAAAGAGAGACAATACATTATGGTCTATGATGGTCTGTAGTGGTCTACGATAGTTTATGGTGATCTATAATAGTCTTTGATGGTTAATTATTGTGTATTGATGTTGGCAGCCGAAAATGAACTGATTTAGAGTTGAAAAAAGACTACTACAGACGATCATAGACCAACATAGACTATTATAGGCTATTACAAACAATCATAGACCATAATATATTATCTTTTCTTTGGCTTAAGTAAGTTGGTCCATAACCTTCTATAATGGTTTATGATGATTTCTAGTTGTCTATAGCAGTCTACAAGGTTTTATAGTCATTTATTATTATCTATAGTGGTTTTTGATGTCTCTAATTGTTTATGAACTTACTTAAACCTAGTAAAGACTAATACATTATGGTTTATGATGGTCTGTATTGGTATACGATAGTCTACGGTTGTCTATAATGGTCTATGATTGTGTATTGATGTTTGTAATTGAAAATGAACATGTAGTTTAAAAAGATAACTATCGACAATCACAGACTATTATAGACTACCATCGACTATCATAGACGACTGTAGATAATTATCTGTAGTTGTCTTTTATAATGGTCTATGACCTTCTATAATAGTCTGGGATGGCCTCTAGCTGTCTATAATAGTTTATGAGAGTATACAATAGTTTATAATTATCTGTAGTGGTTATTTATGCCTATAATTGTCAATGATCTTACTTAAACCAAACGGAGAGGATTACATCATGGTCAATTATGGTCTGTAGTGGTCTACGATAGTCTATAGTGTTCTATAATAGTCTGTAATGGTCTATGATTGTGTATTGATATTTGTAGTTGAAAATTAACTTACTTAAACATGAAAAAGAGTACTATAAACGATCATAGACCATTATCGACCACTATAAACCATTGTAGACCATAATATGTTAGTATTTCTTTGGCTTAAATAAGTTGGTCTATGACCTTCTACAATGGTCCATGATCGTCTCCAATTATCTATAATGATTTGTGAGGTTTTATTGTCACACCCCACCGGGCCCACCGGTCCCACCGGACCTACGCCGCGTGGCGGCTGTGACTCACTAGGTACTGTCCCCTCCCCTAGGGGTTTTCTTCGCCTCCGCAAAGATTCGAACCTAGGACCTGGGGCTTAAGGTGCGCTATGCGGCCCCCACGCGGCGTAGGTCCAGTGGAACTGGTGGGCCCGGTGGGGTGTGACGATAAAAAGGCGTACTTGAGCCCTAGGTCTTAGGTTCGATTCTCCGTGGAGGCAAAAGAAAACCCTAGGGAGCAGGGGACAGTACCTTGTGAGTGATATGCCATGACGTGGGCCCTACGGCGTAGTAAGAGTCCCGGTAGGATTCTCGGTGGGTGTTACATTTATAGTTATTTATAATTATCTATAGTGGTTTATGATGTTTGCAGTAGAAAATGAACTTACTTAGAGTTGAAAAAGGCTATTATAAATAATCAAATACCATTATAAACCGCCATAAACTATTATAGACTACTACAAACCATTAGAGACCACAATATGTCAGTCTCTTTTTGGTTTGAGTAAGTTGGTCTTTGACCTTCTTTAATGGTCTATGATGGTCTCTAGTTGCCAATAATGGTCCATGAGGGTTTATAGTCATTTCTAATTATCTAGAGTGGTTTTTTATCCTTGTAATTGTCTGAACTTATTTAAAATAAAGAGAGACTAATACATTATGGTCTATGATAGTCTGTAGTGGTCTATGATAGTCTATAGTGGTCTATATAATAGTTTATGATGGTCTATGATTATGCATTGATGTTTATAGTTGAAAATGAACTTACATAGAATCTAAAAATGCTACTAAGGACATTCATAAACCATTATCGACCACTATAAACTATCATAGACTATTACAAACCATCATAGACTATAATATGTTAGTCTTTATTTGGCTTACTTAAGCTAGTCTATGACCTTATATAATGGTCTATAACTGTGTATTGATGTTTTTAGTTGAAAATAAACTTACTTATAGTTTAAAAACACTACTATAGATGATCATAGACTATTATAGGCCACCACAGACTATCATAGACTACTACAGACCATCATAGACCATAATATGTTAGTCTTTCTTGGGCTTAAGTAAGTTGCTCTATGATCTTCTATAACGGTCTATGATGGTCTCTAGTTGTCTATAATGGTTTATGAGGGTTTATTGTCATTTATAATTATCTATAGTGGTTGATGATGCCTGTAATTTTTTATGAGCTAATTTAAATCAAAGAAAGACTAAGACATTATGGTCTATGGTGGTTTGTGGTGGACTGTGATAGTCTATGAGGTTTTATAATGGTCTTTGATGGTCTATGATGGTACATTATCATTTACATTGAAAAATGAACTTACTTAGAGTTGAAAAAGACTATTGTAGACGATCATACTTAGAGTTGAAAAAGACTATTGTAGACGATCATAGACTATCATAAATTATTATAGACTATCATAGACTGTAATGTGTTTGTCTTTCTTTGGCCTAAGTAAGTTGGTCTTTGACATTCTATAATGGTGTATGAGGGTTTCTAAGGCTATAATTACGTAAGATAATTACAATTAAGTGTCAAATAACCTTGGTTAACAAAAGTTGACCATTATCAAGAATTACACCACTCAACTAGTTTGATACAGATACGATAAACATCAAAAAATTATTTTAAAGGCAAAATGATCAAATTAGACAACGAGCTTCATATCAAAATGCTCAAGACGCAAAGGAGACTTAAAGAAAAATAATAAATAAATAGATAAATAATAAAGGTGAAAAATAATAGAAATAATAATAATAAAAAATAAAAATAATAAATGATAAATAATTAAAAAAAATCAAATCATCAAATAATTAATTATTTTAATAGTGTCATGAATAATAAAGTTGATTATTTTAATTATTTTGATTAATTATTTTAACTAATTAAAATAATTAATTAAAATCTATCTTTACTGATGATTGTTGTCTTCAACCATCACCATTAATTAAATATGACTTTAAAGTACACGAATAATATTTTTTAACCACCACCATTATCATCTTTAAATAAAACTGACTTTAAAAGCACATGAATAATATTCTCCAACTATCGCCGTTATCATCTTTAATTAAGTAAAGAGGATAGTGCAATTTTTAATTAAATAAAAATGACTTTAAAGTACACAAATAATATTCTCTGACCACTACCACTATCATCTTTAATTAATAGTGTTATTTTTAATTAAATAAAATAACTTTAAAGTAAATGAATAATATTCTTCAACCACCACCACCATCATCTTTAATTAATTAAATATGATAGTATCATTTTTAATTAAATAAAAATAGCTTTAAAGTATATGAATAATATGTTTCAACCCACCATCATTAATACTTACAATTACTTGCAAACAAGCATGCATGACCCCCCTTGCCTCTCCATTATTCTTACCTAACCTCTACCATACCCTAAACACTAGCCTTAATGATCAAAGCTCAACTATAAATAGAGAACCTCTTCCCCCGTTCTCCTCACACCATATTGATGCATTTGAAGTGTGCTTGAGAGGAAAGAAAGAGAATGAAAGTTTGGAAGGAAGAGTAGTTAAAGTTGAGGTATAAGTTTTCTCCTTAGTCTCTTTAAAATTCTTTTTTCTATTCCTTTTTGTTTATACAAAGTTTTAGTTACATTATGACCTAAAAAGACCATACCAATTTTGATAAGTTTTTGAAGACCATAGAATGCCCCAAAAGGTTGAAACCCATCACCATCAAAGATTGACCGGAATAAGCTTTTCAACGCCTGTGAAACCACAAAATTCTATCAGCCATAGGCTCTGAACTAAGGCTGAAATTATCATTGAACATTAGTTACAAAATAATAACTTTCATGACATTTCTAGAATGGTATAGGCATGATCCAAGGAAACTGCCAATACCATGTTGAACCTTGTCAAGTGTACTACAGAATTGACTGAAGAATAACCCCAATTGGACACCTGAACCCCAATCTATTCAAACATGGGCCTAGCTGATGAAAATGTTCATTGCTATGATGTTCTTCGTCCCAAGCACTATAAGATAGACCTAAGAATCACATAAAAGGTAGCTCCAAAACTCAAGCTATGGCCTCTTGAAGTTTGGTATACTGTAGATATAATTCGTAAATTAGACTTTAAACAATTCACATCAAAGTTCATGGGCTATTTTGAACTCGAGAACCCTTTTGAGGTTATTTTGAACCTAAATCTAAGTTTAGGAGCTAAAATCAAGGGCAACTAAGACTCGAGTGCTTTTATAGGAATCTCGGAGGACCGACACCATCACGAGCATCAAGCAATATAAAGAACATGTAAATCGAGGTGGAGATGAATTCCAAGTCACACACTTTTAACCATATTTGCTTGCATATTATATATAAAATGTCTTAGGTGGTAGTAGAATGCACCCTTTATTGATTGTATGATTAAATGCTTATATTTGTATTGATTACGTGGATAATGAGAATATGATTTGAATGTATGTTGCTTACTATGATCATTTGCACATGACCATGATAGATTTAGAGCTTATACATGATGTTATTCATGCATGGAATGATATGCACATAATTTACTAGGTGAGTATAGTCTATGAGAATATGCCATTTTAGAATTCAAGCACAGTAAAGATATGATTAAATGAATGTTGCATATCATACTCAAATGCATGAGGATATTGAGGATCTATCTTTTACATAATTATAATTTAATATACACAAATATGTTAGTGACCAAATAAAATATCACTCTTAACAAGATAACAATACACTTGGAGGGGTTAATTGCTCTAAGGACAATCAACGGTGGTTCTTGCGTTAACGTCTCGATTAAGAGACAAGTGTGTGATCATACTTTAGAAACTTAATCGTGCTTCGCGTATCTTTCGAGTATGCGGACTGTTGGACATACATACTCATAACCTGGATGCCAGTGACGGTTCTATGCGATTCACTTGGCCAAAGGTGTAAGAATCACTCTAGGGTCGACCACCCTACCTCGACTGACTGAAAACAATCTACTGTTTGCATCACGTAATGCATGAAAATGATTAATTGTATGATGTACTTGCTATATTGTTAGATTTTCTATGAATTAAAATGATCCACTAAGCTCGTAGAGCTCACTCCTTCCATTTTTTAAATGCAAGAAACTAGTATACCAACTGTGACGACCTGCATTTTTTATCATCGAAACGACGGGTCCGACGTTCATGTACTCAATGTATTTTCTGAAATTATAATGAGAAAATACAAGATTTTTTCCTATTTTTCTCAAATTCGGATTAATTATTAAAGGAAATGGAAATAATTCAAGAAAATATAATTTTAAGGAGAAAACACAATGAAATATTAGGAAAATGTGTTTTGTTGAGGAAAATAATTCATAGGATTGATTTATGAATTTTTGGGACAATTATTAGATTTTTAGAATGATAAATAGAATTTTTGGAAGAAAAATATGATTTTTGGGAGAAATTATTCAATTTTTGGAGAAATAATTAAATAAATGTTAAAATTGAGTATAACGTTGGTATTTTGATGGAAAGTGATGAATTAAACAATTTATAATTGTAGAGGACGAAAAATGTGAAATTTTGGTATATAATACGTATATATTGGAGTATATGAGTGAAAAGAAAAATCA
>JAJIYU010010155.1:0-16351 GCA_030144865.1 Tinospora cordifolia | reverse complement strand
CATGTAGTTCAAACATATGAAACCATTCAATCGATGACAATTTCAATCATTTTTCATGCAAGGAATACAGTTAAGACAACAACTAAGTCAAACTACTCACCTCGGGTCCCGCGCACCAATGTCCCTCGACACTCGGCCTAATCCCCCGATCTACGCTCAAATTTGCGTTATGTTAGACCCAATTTCAGTTCATCATGAAACATTGCTTAATTTTGGTCCTACTATTCTTAATCGGTCTTAGTCGACCCAAAATTTGACTCGGTCAAACCTAGTCGATCGGTCAAACTTAGTCAAACTTGGTCAACCTCGATTAAACTCGGTCACCTTAGTCAAAGTTGGCCAACATTCGGTCAATATGGTCAAAATCAAGTCAATTGGGTCAAAATTTCCAATTTATAATACTTAACCAATTCTAAGCCTTTTAGTTTATTTTGCGCAGAAAATTTGTCAATTTTCTTGCGATCAATCCAGCAATTGGATTTGCGCAAAACTTTTCAGATTTTATTTAGACCCTTCAAATATTTACTAGAATTTTATATTTCTATTTTTGGATATCATTTGATACATTTTCCAACTGAAATAACAGAAACCTTCAATTCTGGATTTTCCTTTCTATCTATAGAGTGGAGTTGCTGAATTTCCTGTGATAAATCCAACCGTTGGATTTGTATAAAAATTTTCAGATTTGATCTAAAATTATTCAAATGTTCCCAAGAATTTTTTTTTCAAATTTTCTGAACTCATTTACTATAGTTTTTGAGTGAGATCATAGAAGTGTTCAAATCGGGTCCTAATTGTTCTAACTGCGCAGAAAGACTCACGATTTTTCCGCTGTCAATCTGTATATCGGATTTGCACGATATTTTTCAGTTATGATCTACACTTCCAAAGGTGTCTCCAGAATTATATTCCATGAATTTTGGACACCGTTTAGTATGTTTTCCAAGGGTGATATCAGGAAATTTTGGTTTTCCGGATTGCAAATGACAGACAGTCAAAAGACAACTTATTTAACCCCCTTAGACTTATCTATTTGAGACCAAATTTTTACACAACATTTTTAGTTGCTTCATGAATGTATCCTCCAAATTTCAGGAAAATTAAACACCTCTAAGTATTTTTGAAAATTTCTAACCAATAGCACAAAATCACTGTATTTCTGCAGATTTTCAAAAAAATTTCTAAGTATCGGGTTAGCATGTCCAACAGCCTATTCGACGTCATTTTTGACATTCTTCCAGTGTTCATTTGTCATTCTTCATAAAATAGAAAATGAAGTAGACATAACAAGCTTTAAAAAAAGCTAAGATACCTCAAAATCGGAGTTTGAATGAGTGAGATATTGGCCTCGCAAAACTGCACGAACTCGATGGTTTGATTTTTTTGGGTTTCGCAATGACGAACAGCCCCCCTTCGACGCCATTTTTGACATTTTTCAAGAGGTCAACTGGTGTTTCTTATAAAATTAAAGTTGAAGTATACATTATAAGCTTCAAAACTAGTTATGGTACCTCAAGATCGGAGTTCGGATGAGTGAGATATCAGCCTCGCAAATCTCGGACAACACACGTTTCTGGGTTTTTGCAGTCGCGAACAGCAAGATTTGTGGCCATTTTTGCTCCAAATGTTCCATGCTCGTGATAAATGGATTAGACCTTCTTGAAGAGCGTATGAAGAGCTTTTTGAAGACTCCAAGATCACTCAAAACGGAGCTCGAATGAGGAAGATATGAGAGGTAGAAAATGGCTTGCTCAAGTTGGAAATTTGCAGCAATGGTGTGGGTGAGTTGTTTGAAGGTAATTTTTTTGCAACCCTTCTAGCAGTTCGTGGCCCTCTTTTCTTGCTTCTGTTAGTGCCCAACATACTGAGAATTCAGAGGTTAGTTAGTGGTTACATCAGAGGACAAAACAAGAAGCAAAAACTATGGGAGAAGGTGGTGGTTTTCTGCCATTTCTGATGTTATTCAGCTGAAAAGAAGGAGAAGGAGAAAGAAGGAAGAAGGAAGAGGGGCAGGCGGGCTAGGCTGGGCGCCCAGCCCGGCCCACATGGGCCTGGGCAGTCCAGGCCCATGTGCCTGGGCTGCCCAGGGCCCTCTTTTTGATTTTTGATTTTTTTTTCATCCCATTTTCTTTTATATATATATATATATACACACATATATATATCTAAATTTCACATTTTTTTTTATAATTATTAAAATTACTAGTAAATCACTTTTTCATCAAATTTTCAATTATACACCTATTTTTATCATTTATCTAATTATTTTTCTCAAAAATTCAATAATCACTCAAAAATTACATTTTTCATTTGAAAATTCTATTAATTATTCTAAAAATTCCACGATTATTCTGAAAATTCAACAATCAATCCAAAAAGTCATTTCCCTCAAGAAATTATATTTTCCTTATGATTTCATGTATTTTTTCCTCAAAATTGTATTTTTTCCCATTATTCTAATTTTCTCCAATAAATAACTCAAAATTAGAAAAAATTGAGAAAAATTCATATATTTCCACTAAAATTTCAGAAAATTTATACATTAGACCCGATAATTTTTGTACATCAAATTATGGGTCGTCACAACTGCTATTTTCAAAACGATTTACTCGATTTTTTAACATATAGCAGTTTTTGATATTTATATAATTAAAATTTATACATTAGACCCGATAATTTTTGTACATCAAATTATGGCTCGTCACAACTGCTATTTTCAAAACGATTTACTCGATTTTTTAACATATAGCAGTTTTTGATTTTTATATAATTAAAATTTTGATACCAGTATAACATTAAAATATCCGATATTTTTGTAATATATTATAAAATAATAAATAAATAGGTATTTTTTTCCAAAATTCAAACTGGGTTAGGCTTTGTCCATGGGCCAAATAAATGGGTGGAATGGGCAAGTGGCTACAATGAGAACTTAAAGCATTGCAAACAAAAATAAATAAAATAAAATATTATAAAATATAAAATTATTTATAATTATTTAATTTTAAGTAACATAGAATATTTTTAAGGGATTGATAAATTATAAAAAAATTTAGTAATAAACAAACTACATACGTTACAATAACTTCAAAGAATTACTAAACGGATTTACACATTGCAAAAAATGTAATTCTTAAAATATAATAAATACAAGTCAATTAGAAGAAGCAAAAACTTTATTAATAAACTTTAAATATGATAACCAGTCACTACGGACATAATGAATCCTGTACAATTATAAAAATTATTTTAAAAATATAATTTTAAAAATACAATAAATACAGCTCAATTAGTTTTGTCAAACCTCAGTAAAAAAAAAAAAAAGAAAAAAAACTTTATTAATAAACTTTTAACTACGATAAACAGCCACTAGGGACATAATGAACGGTATACAATTATTGGTTGTAAACAATAATAAGACAATTCTTCTTCTTCTTTTCAACATACCTCGTCATATCATCCAAAGTTGAAGGTGTAGAAGCCTCAAATTTTTATTATGTTTTAATTTAAATACTACTGACATTCTGAAATTAAAATAATTAGATTTTTTTAAAAAAATTATAACTTAATTTCATAAAGTAGATTTTTAAACTAATATGATAACAAGTTGGTTAATTTTCAGTTTAAATTATAGTAGAATATTGAAATTATGATAATAAGATATGAATTGGAGTAGGATACTAAATTTAATAAAGTTAAAAGATTTTTCCAAACTTATGTACAATAACATTGAATACTTTTAATTGAAGTAATTGTTACCTAATTAATTAAATTAATATAATAAGATTTTTATAAGAAATTTAAATTAATTAATTAATAAAATAAGTTTTTAACAATATAAAATTTTGATAAGCTCTTTTATTTAAGATAATTAGATTTTAAAAAATCTCTTAATATAATAAAATGATCTTTTAAAATATCTTTTGAAACATTTAATTTGTATGATCAAGTAGTAATAATTTTGAAAAATTTTAAATTTAAATAATATTATATAAATAATGCAACAGGTTTTAAGGTGGAGCCATGAGTTGCCGATTCAGCGATTCTATAATAATGAGAAGGTTCGAGCATTTCAAGACTACAACTAGGTGGGCTTTGGTCGGGCTAAATGGGTCAATTCAGACCAAAAGCATGGGCCACCGACATGCTTGTCTTTGTTTTCTGGCTGCACCGTACCGTGTCGGTGCTGTTTGCGAAGTTGCGAGCTTCCATCTCGTTTCGTAAAATGCCCGTTTGAACGGGACACGTGCCATTAAGCCAATCCAGGCTTGCTTTCCAATCTATGGTTGCATTAATAGATAATTGAAATAAAATCAGAAGAAAAATATATATAAGAAAAAAAAAGAGAAAGTCTTCGTATTAATAGAATAATTAAAAAAAATTTTAATACAAAAATAAATAATAAGAGTCTTATTTATAGAGTTTTTTTTAGCCTCCAAATAATCTTTAACAATTGAATTTGATTTTTTTTTTATTAGAAAAGATCAATGGCTCTAATAGATTTATTATTCTTTAAGTAATTGATTGCATTAGCAGTTGATTAGCATTACGGAGACATCTATTTTATTATTATTATATTTATAACATTGATCTTATTGTTATCAAATGTCATATAGCATTAAAAATTCAATTTTTGCATTATATTCACATTGATTACATGATATTTTTTGTGAACACAATTCAATTTTTGCATTAAAAATACTCTTAATGTAGAATTTGATAGTAGTAAAACCAAACAATAGTCTGTAATGCAATAATAAATTGTTTGTTATAAATATATTTGAATAACCACGAGTCACCATTTAATATTGTCCAACCCTGAAATTGTAATAATTTTATAGTCCACTATTTTTATGTAACCTATAAGACATTTATATTTTTATTGTTGTAAATGATATTTATAACCTCTATTATAACCAAAAGCTTATATATAAAGGGATTGAAATTAAACCTATTATCAAGAAAATAAAAAGTTCTCTCTTATTTTTATTTTCTCGAGTTTGTGTTCTTATTTTCTTCATTTTTTTAGTAGATTTCTTTTATTTCATAACATTGTTCTTATTTTGTATGATAATAAATTTTGTGCACACATTTTTAAAAAAATTAAGTTTTAAAAAGTAATTTTCTAATATGGCATCCTAAATAGTAATCTATTGTACCCTTTAAAAATAAAAAGATTATGTACACAACTTATACTTTTTTGTCACATTGTCTTCACCATAAAATAAATGGTTGCATTAGATACTTTTTTGAGAAAAAATTAATGTCTATTTATTTTATGAGATATTCATATTTTTTTTTTAATTTATAATTGCATTAGAGATAAGTCGGTAACTTGGGCTTGCAACTCTCAATCGACCAATTCTACCGATCTATTAAGGCCACCAACGATGAATTACCCTTTGTGATATAATTTAAATACCAACAAATTGTCACATACAATCATCAGTTATAACACCTTCATTACAATTTCTCTTTATTATAACTTATACTTTTCAAGGTACAATAGATGATATCTACAAACACATCAAATCTCTAATTTTACTGTTTTAACAAATATATTTTATAAATAAATAAAATAAAATGAAAATTAATTTAATTATTTTTATGAGACACCTAAAAATTATTAAACACATAATCTATTTAATAAACTTGATCAATTTAGCTCTAAAAAAAGTTTAAAAAATAAAAAATAGAAAATTGATTAAAAAAAGGGTGGAAAAGGGTTAATTAAAAAAGAAATCTGATTTTCAGATTTTTTTTTTTTAATTGAAATTGCCCCTTTACTTTTCGGCGCATAATCCCGTATAATTCAGCGCCCCTGGCCTGGAGCATAATCCTGGGGACACGGGATTATGCGCCATGGAGGAGGGAGGGGGTGGCCTATAGTGACGTGTGCCTCACGGCGGACTCACGAAACTAATGTGCCTTGCTACTGGCACCAACCATCTCTGCACAGTAAAAAAAAAAAAAAAAAAAAAAACTTGAAATAAAAAAAATGGAAATAAGTGTTGAATGATATGAGAAATGTTAGATCCAAACATCCACTTCGGCAGAGCGAATTGAATTCCACCCTTTCTGGTTTGGTCTCTTCTGTCCACTTCTCGCATTTCAATTCTCCAGAGAGGACGGATGCAGACGGTGGTCCAATATAGGGGAGTGGGTCACCGGGTCATGAGAATTGTAAGTGAAACAAATGCAGGTCCGAGACTGCAAGTGCAAGTGCAGGCAATGAAGGGAACTCGTTAACGTTATGTGTTATACGGTACTGATGACATGTGGCCATTCCGTGGGACAAACGTTTGTGACGCTGCTTTGCTTGCATAATTTCGAATATTTACTGCACCACCTGACAAAAATTAATATCATCACTTATGTATTGATATCTAATCTATATATGCCCATATCACGAAGATTTTTTTTTTTAATAAAAAAAGAGAAAAATATAAGGGTAACCATAATGCCAATGCCCATTGCTGGCATACACTAATTAAACTGACCGAGTCCTCGATGGAGACCAAACGTTTTAAAAAAACAAAAATGCAATTAAAAAATAGAAATTATGTTTAAAGAGCAAAAAAAGAAATTAAGGGTAAGGTTGAATGGTAACATAATAAAAATAAAAATAAAAATTTAATTAAAGGAAGACCAATTAAAAATTGCGAAAAGTCAGTTTAAAGCCTTTATAAAAGTCATTATTTTAATAACGCAAGGCTTAATTACTATTGGTAAGATTATTTAGTCGGTTGACATTGACTTGGTAATTAAAAGGTCATCTATCAAATACAAAGGTTCAAAGACCAAAAGAGAAGAAGTTTGAAAAAAACAAATCCTCTCCATCATTAATTTTCTCGTTTTAAATTGCTTTTACCATTGAAAGCAATTTACATATGAACACACAAAAATCAAATAATATTTTTTTTCTTTTTATTTTTTAAATCTGATAGAGAAAGCCATGCATATTTATTTAGGCCCACTGCAATAATAGAAGTGGACGATCGAACTAAAATGGCCGGGGCACACCTGCCAAGAATATGAAGGCAGTCGAAATTGAAGCCGTCGTACCTGTATGCTCTATTTACTAACACTCACCTATGCTATATTATGTATCTTTCATCACCTTGTCCTGTGAATCGTCGAAATGCTTTGAACGCGCTTTCAAAGCGCACACACTTGTCCCATTCTTGTAACTATAATATCATTTTGATGCACCACTTTGGATCTTCCGCTTATCTGTATCGCACTGCCCACGCTACCATCTTAATCTCGTCATTGCTTACTTGTTACGTGAGGCCCATGCGCAGCCGTAAAATTACTCAAAATGATGACTTAGCAACTGGCCAGCTGGTCTTTTTTTGTCTTTTTTTTTTTTTTTTTTTTTTTTTTGCGGTCTTTATTTTTTTTATTGATATTTAGACGTTAATTAATATTCTAATTATAATAAATTATAAAAAAAAGTTCTCTCAACATTAGGTTGAACTTAAGACTGGTTAAAGAACAGGACCGCACCCCTATTTTCTAATTTATTTTTTAAAATCTTAAAATTTAAATTTATTTTTTAAAAATTAGTACATTATCTTTGTTGTGTAAAAGTTGATTTAATATTATAGTAAAATTAAATTTTAATTTATTATTTATTTGCATGCAGATATATTTATTTTAAAAAATAATATCAAATAATAAAATTTATATGTAAAAAAAAATTAATTTGAAAGAAATAGCATAAATAAATATAAAAAATTTTAAAAGAATATTATAAGGATATTTTTTATATGGATAAATAGTGTAAATGAATGAAAGATGAGTTAAAATTTAGATGGAAATAAAACTGAATATAGAGAGAATGTTCCATTAAAATTAGAGGAATGGGTTAGAAATGCCTTAGAACCAAACTTCATTAGTAGGCATCTGGTTGTCCTTTGCAAAGTTATATATTTTTATTAAACCAATATAAATTATGTTTTAAATACTAAGTATTGCAGCATATAATATAATGTATATTTATAATATTAAATAAAAAACTAATATACACCTTAAACTACATATTTATTTATCTAATGATTGTAAGTATACATTGATGGTTTAAATATAATTTATGCAATATTTTCTATTTTTATCATAAATATAAATTAATCAAACAAATAAAAGTAATAATATTTGGAGTGCTCAAACCAGATTAAACATGCTTAACATACATATAATTAACTACAGTTTGTCGGGGTTAATTCAAAATATATAATAAAGATTCATTATAAGGTAGACTTATCACAAATATTTTATTTTTAAAATGTGAACTAGGACATAATTTATGACTTTTAAATGACAAACTTTATTTAATTAGAATAGATTAATCACATGCATGTACGATGTATAGGCAAGTGTTTAATAATTGTTGCTCGGCGGAGATGGGACAAGAGCGCTCACTTGGGAAACACGCAATGCCTGTCGTCCATTGCGTTGTGTTTATCTGCGCAATAATAACACTTCAACGTGATCCTCCCACTGTCTGCTATGCATATAAAGAAAAACATTTAATTCACTTAGCAATCACAATCATTATTACATAAATAGCTATACGTATTTTATAATAATATATACTAATTTATTTAATAAACATAAATGTGTAACCATATAAACATTAAATTAATAAAAACTTTATTCAATAGTATAAGGTGGCAATATCTTCTTTAAAACTTTTCCTTTAAAAATAATTAATGCATCCATCTATTCCATAATTCATAAAAAAAATAAGAATAATCTACGACTATATTGGAGACTAATTTTTACATGTATTACGTTATATTTTTAATGGGTGCATTTTATTTTTTTGCATTAGAAATATTCTTAGTATAAAGAATCTTGTTTAAGAAGAATAAGGTACAGGGCCAAATTGCATTTTTCTACCAGCGAATGTTGAGGAAAGCATGCGTATACTTAGAAGGGAAATAGAGTTTTTGTGGCCACAAGCTTTGTTAGAGTTAATTACACACACCTTTTTACGAATACAAAGAAAGGAACGGCGGGTCTCTGAACTCTTCTCTTCACACAGGGTTGTGATGTGAAGGTTATAATGATAGGCCCTACACTTATTGCGGTAGATTTTGGCAAGGCATGTGGTCTGTCTGCCTACTTGCTTCTTTCTGTATCATTCATTCACTGGGGACCTTTTCTCCAACCCATTTATGCATGTGCCCATTCTAGCTTCATCCTCATCCATTTTGTTAAAGCTTCTACATAAATAATTCATGCTACCAAATAACAGAAAAGAAGGCTCATAATAACGAGGATAGAACATCACAACTATAATAAATTAATTATAAAGAGAAGCTTGAGTTTTTTTTTTTCAATACTTTTAAAAATGGAAATTGCAACTACAGAAATTTGCATTCTGGTACATGAACCTTAATAGAAAATAAAAAACTGAAAAAAAATAGAATTTGCAAGGAATCACAGTATGGAAAATTTTCTTCCTCTTCATCCTTCTCTCTCTGTTTCTCTCTCTCTCTCTCTCTCTCTCTCTCTTTTTCCTTCCCTCCTTCCTTTTTGTTATTGAGGAAACTTCTTCTGCTGCTGCTTATGTCTTGCTTTCTTTTTCTTTCTTTTTTTTTTTTTTTTTGAATTTGCTTTAAGAAGCTGTGTGTGAAACCTTGCGGTTTCACAGGAATTTGTTTTTACAATCTGCTGTTTGTAATTGTATTTGCTTTTTCTTCCTCTTTATCTGCAATTTTGCTCTTCGAAATTCACATTTCTCTCACGTCACTCAATGGGACTCAATACTAAATTAACAAGAGGGCAATCCATAAAACAGTTCAATTTGCAGGTGATCAGTGTGGCCGCTTGAGATTATTGTTTATGTCACCTGCTTCTTCAGAAACGGTTTCTGACATACTAGAAGTCTTTCGTCGCTGTTTGTCTCGATCTCCACCATTCGCACATCCCACCTCAGTCTTGCTACAAGAGCCCTAGCCGTTTCGACCAGTGGAGCTGTGTCACGAAACATCACCCAACCCTGCAGAGATATTGTATTGTTAGCGTCTCAGAAGTATGAACATTGGCAACAAGAAATTATTGCAAATTAACTGATCATGCACTCAATTAGCTAGGTTGTTTCCACATGCAAAATGATGTTGTCGAATATAAATCAGATTATCATACCTCTGGACGTAGAATCCGATCAATTTCTATGAATATATCAAGCAGGGTGCAACTGCTTTTCTGTCTAGTCTGAAGTGATAGAAATCCCTCCGCTTGCACCATATCATAAGTTCTTGGGTACGTTGGAAATGCTTCACACCTATAACAAGCATTCATACCACTATTAGAACAAAGTGCCAGAGGATGCCATGGATGTATCTAATTTTGTAACAATGACAAATTTACCATGGAACGGGGTGTACATAATGTAACTCAAGAAGACCATCATACTTTTTACCTGGAATGCATAATTACTGACTCAAGGTTAAGCATTGTTTGAATTAATCACACCAGGCAGAGCACACCTAGGATTGAGCCAGTTTATGATTTTACAAGTCTTTCCAATGCATTTAGGCCATTTTTAGGAGGATTTTCCTTAGGTCCTTCCTATATGATCCATTTTGAAGAACTTGAGTTCTCGACCATGCCTTTCTAAAGATTATGGGGACTTTTCGCATCAACTACATCATTGTTCATTGAGGAGCTGAACTTTGAACTCCTCAAAGGTATTCTCATTAAGTAAAAAAAGAGAAGGAAAAATAGATTAAAAGGGGATTCCTGACACATAGCACTTATGGGTTGCCTCTAAAGAATGATAATCAACATGACATGATGTTTGCATTATATAGCAACACATTAGCATTGAGAGCCAAATAATTGGGTTTTTCCACACTTCAATACACATTGAGATCAAGTAATAAGCAAGCCCAGTTTATTTTGCTAGCAAAATTATAATTTATAATTTAAGTCGAATTAGATATAGTGATTGTAACATAATTGAAAGAAAAATGCTTTGGTTTCCCTCAAGAGTTGTTGGATTGCCTCAAAATCACTGTTGTTCCATGATTCAAAGTGATACAACAATAACTCTCAAGGGTAATGTTAACAATGTGTTTCTCAAGTGAGTTGCTATAGCACCATTTTCATTGAATTATTAGGAAGTAGAGACATGAATAGTAGAAGGGGCAAGCGGGTCATACCAGTCATGTAGCACACCAATAAATCCACGATCAAGAATGAGGGGAAGGTAGTTTGGACCAGTAGTAGGAACCACATTCATCACCCAAACAGATTTCCCAGCTTCCAACAAGGCAGAATTGAAACCTCCAAATCGAGCATTCATGTCTAGAACATTCCGGAGCATATTAGATGGGGGAGATGGATCCTCATCACCAGGTCTCTTTGGATGATCCGAGAAGATTAGGGGTGAGAGCAGGGACCAATAATTGCGAACAGCTGAATTCCAGTTCAGAGAATCTTCAACAAAGTCCTCCATGTGTACACCTGCATCAACGAAATAATCAAAAACAGATAATAAGAAGTAGTATCAATAAGTCCATAAATATTGGTCAGTGTAGGATACGATTACTTCATCCAATGATGCATGTGATGGTCATTACCATGGATATCGAGTTCACTGGAGTTCATTTTTGCCCTAGAAGGCCATGTACTCCTAGCTTCAATAGGAATCCACCGGCGGCTCCGAGTTCCACTAATACAGTGTTCAAGTGATCGATAATATGAAGTTTCAATATCATGGCTCTTGCTGCAGATTGAAAGTCCAGAACCAGGCTTCCTAAAGATTCAAGTGACATATAATAACCATATATTAGACCTAATCACATTCATAACAGATTTCATTGCTACATGCTATTTTAAAATTATGATGAAAATGTAAAACAAAATAGCAGAACCAAATTCAGTTTTAGTAGCCTTACAGAGAAGCATAACAATCCTTTCGACTGGTTTTTTTCCAAACAACAGTTTCATCTTGTTGTGACAACATCTCCCAACAGAGATTTGCCGCAACACTGCTAACAAATGTCCATTTCTTCTGACTTTCTTTGTCACGAAGGGTTCTCCGAGTGTTCGCAATGGGTGAAGTCCATACAAAGTATCCACCAGGCCTTAGAACTCTGTCAACTTCAATCAAGAAAGCACCATCTGATAGTGCGATAAAAAATCAGTAAACTATAAAAATACAACATTCCAAACCATAATTTACATGAAAAAGCCAAAGATCAAAGAAAGGAAACATGGCATCACTGGAATAGTAAGGCATTTTATGAATTCTAATCAACCATAGAAATCAATTACGGTTAGAGTCACTCTTGTTCCACTCTTCTTGGTCTTACCAGACTCTTCTCAGAAACGTTTATCAAGACACTTGTAACCCCAAGATGCTTTTCTCACTAACAGCTCTAGGTTAAAGTCAATACGACAACTTCCATTCTTTGAGACTGTGAGCACCAAATCATAATGGGATAATTTTTACAATTGCAGCAAGGCCTGCTCTCCATCAAGACACTCATCCCAAAAAATATTAATTGCAAATTGTCTACCATCTATCCTAGAACAATTTAGCTTTCACAGTAGGTATATCTTCCAGCTAGTGTGGTTTAAAAATGGCAGTTGACGATTGATTATTTTCTGCATAATTATTCAAAATGGGCAGTCCCACGAATAGTTGTAATTAAAAAAGGCCTTTGTAAAACATGAAGCTTCCACACTTCCATCAGTGCAGGCTCTGGATAAGGATAAATGTTTGCAACCTTACCCTTATTTTGTGAACAAAGTGTTTCTGAATTCAAGATCACAAAACAATATAGCAACATATAAGATTGATCTAAAATTGAACATTCGTCATTTCATTATTTGAATTCATAATAAACATTAAATGGTCTAGCATCTATGTTGTTAAATCTTAAACAATAATGCATTTAACAATTTTCAAGGTAACTGAATTGAAAGATTCGACAATAACTATGAATTAGAATAATTTACAAATCCTTTAAGCAATAATTAAAGGGAGAATACTGGGGTGACATTACATAATTTGGATGAACTTTAACAAAAGTGATAAAAATAAGCAGAAGCGGAGGAAAATCGGTATGTTTCTTCAGAGCCATTTGTGCAAAGCCAAAACTTCTTTCGGAAATTTCAGTCAATTTTGTCAAAACGATAAAAGTCTTAGCGGTAAGACCTCAATAGTTCTACAAGTGTAACGCCAATAACCATGCTGAGTAAATGCTGATATTTCCAAAACTTAAGTAAGCAAGTTTTCAAATTTCAACCACAATTGGCCTATCCAGGCTAAACTTGGTACCTTTCTGATCCCAATCAATACCGCACCATGCGCAATGCACCATATCAAATGAAAGAGACGGATATGGTAATTGCTTTGAAGTAAAAGATGCAATCATTGCAGGAAGACCTCTTTCAAGGGTTAGTTGAACTTGGCTGCCTGATTCTTCATAGCTGGCAATACACATCGTCAATAGCTGTTTTGATAAAAGATGAGCTCCGAAGCTGCCATAGCCACACCCTACATCCAAGACAGTCCTAATCTGCAAAATAAGAAGTTCATAGCTCAAACAAAAAGTGGGTACATATCTCTAAGTCAAGCCAGAATCATTGCTCTGGCAAAGCAAATTGAAACCCCAAACAACGTTTTTATAAATAGTTTAAAATAATTGAGTTTCAAGGCTTGTTTTTCGAATCAACTATTAGGCTGTAACAAGAAGTCCATAAGATAAGGTAAATAATGTTAAGAAATTCTACTTATACGCTATGGTAAATAATCTCATATAACTATTCTGAACTCATTGGAGTACACCAAATCTCAAGTATTGACTTTTGGCGGCTGCTGAAACCGAGAACTGTGTAGCTTGCAGTATTACATAACTGTTGAACTTCAATTAATACAATTTTAAGTACCAGAGGTACACAATTAAGAAGTGGTTCAAAGCCCGAAAGACAGCTATGCACAAGCATGTGTTGTTCTGCAATAAGAAATATAGTAAGTGCCGCATTTTAAGTTTTACCATTAGCAGGCCCATATTAGGCATGTCCCAACGACAAGCATAAAAAGAAAAAAATAAAATAAAATAACATAAAACCAATAAGGTTCTCGACTGATTTTGATATTCACTTCAGTTTCCAGACCTGGTTTCAAAATGAATTGATCCAAGAAAAAGAATTTAGAAATGGTGATATGAAGTTACTAAATAACCATGGACTGACAAGTGTAAGAACACCAATTCTGAAAGATCCAGTTTTTGCACATTCACATGTTTTCTCCAATAACTAAATCCTCAAGTTGTGTAACAAAACAGATCAATAGAATTGAATAGAGCAAAAACCTAACTTACCCCAGCTTGAATGAAACTAGATTCAGTTCTCAAACCAATCATCTCAGCAATTTGGTGTGAGTAGTCCTCAACACCATCAAACATATGAGAGTCCGAATGGAATGATATTTGATCTTCCTCCAACATCATCATCCTAGAAACAAAATATATATATATATATATAATATATTCATAAAAATAAAAAAAATAAAAGAACTATGCTTTGCTTCGCTTCACTCACTTAAAAAGACTTACATATCTATTCATATTCGTATTTATAAAAATGGAAAATCTCATGCTTACCTCTTGGTCAAGCTCCCAGATGAAAGAACCTGCTGGGCAGTGATCTTTACGTTAGCAACCCAGATCACATCTCTCCCAGTAGGCCATCTCAATGGAATCTTATAATTTACGGGTAGAGGAACCAAACACCCTTGTCTTGATCCCTGCCCACATTGCCTCTCATACAAATTCCCATCAGAAACATTAAAACAAGGAACACTATTTTCAGAAGCCACAACACAAAATTCCAGTTCCTTCAACCTCGCTGCACCCAAAGAAAGCTCAGCAATCTCTGTGTATTCAGTAATAAGTTGCTGTTGCAATCTCCTGTACCCTCTAACTATATTCCCTCTTGAAGATGTGGTTATGGAAATAGTCCACCATAGCGACCCAGAAAGAGCAAGAATTACAATGAAAACCAAACTGATCTTGAGAAAAAGCATAGCTAGTTTTTGCCTAGTTCTGAAATTCCCCATAGCAAGTGGATCTGATGAGGAGTACCCATTATTGCTTCCAACAATTTTAGATGAATTTGGGGAAGAATTCTCAGATGGAAGTGATCTAACCAACAAACGCACGGGAGTATGATGAGAAGAAAGAGCTGTATCAACGTCATCCTTTTGTTTTAACTGAGGTGAATTCCAGGAGTTTTGATGCTTATTATTGCTGTTGCTGTTATCTATAATGGATCTTCCGCCACCAGATGAACCACGATGAAGCGGTCGCGACATTACTGAGATTGAAGGCAAAAATCCAAGAAATCTTGCATATCAGAAGGAGCAAAAACAGAGGAAGGAAAAATAATAAAAAGATCTCCTTAGTTTGATTAAATTAGAATGATTTGTATATATATGTGTGTACACATATATACATATTTTCCCAGTAGCACTTCAATCACACACTATCTAGCTGTATCATCATCATCATGATCTCTCAACCAAATATGTCCAAATGGGAAACCAAATAAAGGGTCTATAAATAAATAAATATTTAAGAAAAAATAATGGTAATAAGAAGATTAAACGAGAAATTTTTTTTTTTTTTTAAAAGAAGGGAATCAATAAACTAAGATGGCGCATTTGACCATTAATAACACATTTTTTTGTGGGGTTCACCAACCCCACCGACTGCTGAAAACGCGTTTACACCGCAAATAAATCCGAGAAACTAGAATAATGAATTACTTAAGAATATAAAAACATATGTGTGTGTGTATCTCTATATATATATATATAACAGCAACACTAACCCGCAAGTTTATTAAATCTGCAGATTCCGAGAACTCCAGAACTTGAATTACTACCAGTCCTAATTCTCCCCTCTCTCTCTCTCTCTCTGTCACTCTTCTCTCGAAATCATTCACTCAGTCAAGAAATTCAACCGATATTACTACTTCAGAGTACTCGCAACCCAGGATATTCCCAGATCGAATCCATTCGCCATTGCAGACTCTCCCACTACAAAATCTTGACTTTTGGGATGCCCTAGCTAGATCTTCTTAAAATGCCAGAGGTGCAATTCAAACCGAATCCAAAACACAGACCACTTCGAATCATTTTCTATCTTTTGGCGTCTGTGTCTGCCTGTCCGTGATTTAAAAAAGAATAAAGAAAGAAAGAAAGATAGATAGAAATAGAAAACGAAGAAGAGGGTTTTTCGAATTGCAATGAAATCAACCTTCTTCCTTTTTCTTTATAATTAAATACTAACGAGAAAAGACCTCGATCGAAGCAGATTCTGTCTCA
>JAJIYU010010154.1:0-16400 GCA_030144865.1 Tinospora cordifolia | reverse complement strand
AGAATAGTTCAAGATCACTCAAGAACTAAGGGGATTGCCAAGAAGAAGGCTAGAGAGATTCAAGAGGGACTAGTATGCTCTTGAATTGGGATGAGATGAATTGTGAGCATGAGGGGTGTTTATATAGAGTTCAAAAGGATAGAGAATGACAAGTTTGTGGTGTTATCTTGTAGGAAACTTGCTAATTCTTTAGAATTTCGTGCCCCCCAAGCATAGGAGATTAGCAAGTAATTTTTTGGAAATTTTTGGGAATTTAGAAACTAATTTTCAGATTTTTCGTTAATTTTTCGGTTTGATTTCGGAGCATTTAATCTGGCACGTTGATAGTCCTTGATCGCATCATCAGATTGCGATCATCGTCTCGGCTCCTGACCGTTAGATATCCTCGATCACAGCTTTTATCAAGGCACCTCAATCATGGACCGTTGGATGAGTCTCGAGCGCATCACGTTCGTGATCGAGATTAACGAACTCGATTTGGGCCGTTGATTAACCTCGATCGCAGTACTGAATTGCGATTGAGATTAACGAATTCACTGTGGGCCGTTGATCATCCTCGAGTTACGCATTCTTCGCGATGATCAAAGATGTATTGAATCCAGGCAGTCTGATTTTCCTCGAGCGCAACATCGTTTGCGATTGATTCCTGTGGCTTTGATCTCGGTCGTTGGATGGATCTCGAGCACAGCATCCGATCTTGATCACCGATTTGGACCGCACGATGAACCTCGATTACAGTGTCATTAGTGATCAGATGAGACACATTCGAACCGTTAGATCATCCTGATGGTTTCTGGGCCGTTGGATCTCGGTTATTCGGTGATCCTGGGAGTTGTTTTGGGCTTCAATCTCATTCGTTAGATTTTACAGATTCGTTTTGGGCCGTTAGATGCAGTTTCTAATTACCAAATTGCTTTCTAATAATGTTATTATCTGAATTTTGCCAATTATACACTTCCTAATTGATAAAAACTTGATTTTCTTGTATATTCCTTTCTATTTTATGGTCTTACTAATATTTTTTTCCTTTCTAATTATTTAATATTGCATTTATTAGATATTTTTCTATTTCTTTAATATTTTCAATGCCAATAGTTAAATAATCTACATTTTTTATTTTCATGTATTTTTATTTATTTCATATTTTATTTTCAGATTATAAATTAATATTCACATAATGTTTTATTTAATTTTAATAAATACCCGTATACTACATTTTTATTATATAAATTTTTCTATGTACATATTCCTATAATATGTAGTATTAACATTTTTTATGCTAACACACACTTTATTCATACACATATTAACCTATATGTGTATATATACTTTATTTCTATTTATTTCTTAAGCAACTCCTTAAATTTCATAATTAATTCTACTAAATTGAAATTTTCATTTAATTATCAAATTAAGGTCTTATTTGCCTAATTTATATTACATCTTCAATATATTATTTTTCTTATATCTCCAATATATTTTATTTTTCATGTGCCAACCCACAATTTGCACCCAAAATTTTATTAAAATCTTTGAAATTAATTTATTTAACTTATTGTATTTATTTGACAAAATTCTGGGGTATTACAACCTACCCTCCTTAAAAGAATTTCGTCCTTGAAATTTATATACATTTATTCGTGCGTCATTAGGTATTTCTGGTAAATGGGTTGGTTTTGACTAATTTGATAAGCTTAAGGGCTTGAGTCTTTGTAAACTATCTTGGTGACAACCTCTAATGTTTTCGAAGCTACATAGTTAAGGAATTTGGCTATCATTTGCTAAATTTAGCAAGACTGTGTTTCATAAGTTGCGTCTCCTGATGAAGACGATGTCTAACCGTTTAGTTCATTATATTCCTATAGGTCGTTTCATACATAACAGACTCCCTAATTCTCAGCTGTTGATTTTCTGACTGTAGATCGGTTCTTAAGTAATGGTGGCTTCTCCAAATGATCAAATTGGTCACTTTGGTAGGGAATACTTATCCTTCACTATTGGGTAATCTGCTTACTCTATCCATTCTAAGGTATACAGATCCTTTCGAATCTTAGGGTATTTTCAGCATCTAATTTGAAGTCAGTATGCCAGTCCTATTCAATTTCCTTTATTAAGCTTGTGAGTCATTTGTCTTACTTTTTGTTCATCCCTGATTTGATGCAACAAGTTCGATGGTAGGACTTGCTATAGAGATAGGCTTGTCTTTCATTTAGGGTCATACCTAGCTTTAAGTTCTCAATCTATCTGAGGGTAAAAGTTTCTTTGTTACTTCCTGCCATACGGCAGGTTCTAGGGTTACTACTCACACTTTATATTCCCATACTTTCCATTTTTGGATATCCAAAATGTAATGACAAGAGTTCTTAAGGGAAAATTTTCATTAATAGAGATAATTGGTACAAAACCTTATTTCAACTCAAAATTCATAAATGCGAACATATAGCAATCTAAAGGTTTCCTTACTACTCATATTCAAAATTAGTTCATTTGTCCTAATATTGGACTATGAAGGTTTCTACTGGGGGTCTTGAACTTCTTGAGCTTCAACAACTAACATTCTAGCTTGGTTCTCACCATCTTGAGGCTGACGAGCCCGAACAAGTGCAGTTGGACAATTTCTGACAAAATGACCCCTTTGTCTGCACACATAGCACAACCTTTGTCTCTTAGCCTACTTCTTTTGTTCTTTTTCAATTTGGTGAGTTTGTTTCTATTTCTTGCTTTTCTTTCCCGTCTTTTGATCATTTTGTGGTTTCTTGTTTTTATTCTTTACAGATCGTTTGAAGTGGATATCCTTTTTGATTGAATTAATCTCAACTATCGTTCCTTTGGGCACGGTTAGTTTTAGAGGTATGACTAGTTCATTGTTTTCCATTCTTAGTTCATTCTGAACCTCAGGCTGTTACTGTAGAGTCTTCATCACTTGCTCGACCGCCTATCGAGTGATTTCTACTATTATCTCTGGAGATAGGACGGAAGCTGCTGCCACATTTGCCCCTTGGTTACTTTGATCAGATGTATTGGTGTTTTCTTGGATTCCTTCCATTATCTACAAGCCAAAGCCACTTTAGTATCCGATCATAGCAGTTTCAAATAGGACATTCATTTAGGGTACTCACCCATCTTTTCTTATCTTCGGGATACTAAGTGTTTTTCCAGACTTGAGAAATAGTCATCTTTTCTAGATCGTATGTTGTATTCGCTTCCTCAAGTTTTCGCTCCGTTCGTGCTACCATGACTCTAGATTCATGTCTCTAGGTTCTCGATTTATTCAGTGGCATAAAGGTTTTCTTTATGGTATTCCTCCATACTCTTTAAACCTTGTGTAAGGCTTTGTAGTCTTTGATAAAGCTTCCTATAATAATGACCAGGAACAAACCTTTTCCTCATTAAAGCTTTCATTTCTCTCCATGCTTCTATGGGTGATTCTTGATTTCTCCTTCTGTTCGTGACTTGTTGATCTCGCCATATATTGCATAATCATTGAACTTAATTACTATGAATTTTACCTTTTTTGCTTCTGAGTAATTATGACAATAAAAAATCAACTTAATTTTTTTCTCCCACTCCAAATAAGCTTCAGGGTCAATTTTGCCTTAGAAAGGCGAAATCTTCACCTTAATGTTCTCAAAATTTCTATCCACCGCGTCTCTACCTCTAGGGTGATTTTGTTGAAAACCCCTCCCATGCCTAACTCCTCCATGCTTGTTTCTACCGAGTTCAACTTCATATTCATAATCATCTTCATCCCCACTCATAACTTCATCTTTGATTTTCTCTGTATAACTTGACCCTTTTTGTTCACTCATTTATTTTTCTTTATTCTCACAACCTCATCTTCATGACTCCCCCAAACTTATTTCATCCTGAACATTTCAAATTGTACCCCCATGTATACTCATATAAAAGTAGACAGTTGGCTAATATTGACAATATGAAAGCACTGTATATTTATAACTCTCTCTCTCTCTCTCTCTCTTTTATTGAATAAAAAACTAAAACAAAAATTAAAAACACATGTATTAGCATCCCCTCTTTCCTTCACATCTTCAGAATAGGCAGTATTAGAACTATAAGTGCACACAATTAGGTTCATCTAAGATATTCGCAAAAGGATCGAATATTTATACATACATTTGGCTCAAAACAAGAAGATAGGCTATAAGGCTCAAAATTGGCTACAAGGGATTGTAACTGTTGGTGCTGGCCTTTAGGCTAAGATTCAAACAATGGTGGCCTACTTCATTTCCTTCTTAAAGTCATTCCTAAGCAGTGTTCAAGACAGATTTGATCATTTCAAAGGTCTGTGGGAAGTTCTCTCTATTTGTGATTGGTTTCTATTCCTCACTTTCTCAACCTTGGAATCTTAATCTACTAAGACTTAAGGGTTCTGTTAAAGTCAAATTTTTGACAAACTGAGCACACACGCTATTAGAAGAAACCCTAGATCTTTGCTTCACCATAATACAAGAACTCTACAATTTCATAGGTTACTCAGTGAAAATATATACACAAATATATATGTACATACATATATATTAAAATTTTTATAGCATGGACAATCTACCCTAAATGTTTTCCTAGGATGCGTTTGACATATGAAAAACACATGATTTAAGGAAGAAAATACTATGAAATTGATAAAAACTGACAAAATTAAACAAAAACTAAACTTGCTTGTTGTGTGTTGAGGCGTTACACACATACCCCAAACTTGAATGGTGCCTTGTGCTTAAGAGCACATTGATTCACATATGTGGAAAAGAACACAACATGACATGCATTCAGAAATAGAAAAATTAGTCAGGAAAGCACAAAAATTTGGTACACAGGTAAGACCATTTATAAAAAGTAATGCATCAACAAAAATAACTATCCACAATCACAAAAGTGAAGTTTTGAGAGCAACAAAAAATAGAAAGAAAGTAAAAGAAACCAAGGCTTAGAGGTCGACTCTAAAGACTTCTTCCTCGGTAATGAAATCATTAACATTCCTGCCATCGTCATCGCCATCATCATCCTCATCGTCACCTACTGGTGGAGTGTGGGGCGCTGGTGGTGCGCAACAAGTCATAGCCATGTAAGGTAGGTAGCAAGAAGGAGGAGGATAAGCCTATGCCATACTTGAGTCCTTGCGGTGGAGCCACTGAGTGATATACGCCATCAAGTGCATCATAGTGTGCTCAGAAGAGGAGGGTGCAGCAGTAGCTGATGAAGATGGCGGTGTATCAGAAGGCGATGTAGGTGCAGGTGTAGAGCTAGCCGGATCAACAACTAGTGGAGGTGACTCGGTAGAGGCCCGGGGCTTCTTAGCAGAAGTAAAAGTGAGCATCTTCGCAGCAATATGATCTTTCATCTTCAGTAGAGGGTTACTCTTCTCCCACACAACCCCAGCTCTCCTGCGTAGCTCTATAATGAGGGTGGGGTGAGGAAGACCTTCATTGGTCTTGTCAATGGCAGGTCTGATGGAGCTGGAAATAATGGTCCCAATGTTGATTGGGAGCCCTTTTGATGCAGTAAACTAAGACATCTCGCTCAACAGTAACCCTGTTAATAGCTAGGGGAGGAAGAAGATTAGCACAAACTAAGTACAACCAAACCTTAGATGGGGTCTGAAATGTAGTCTTCACCAAATTGACGGGCTGATTGTTATAGCAAATCCACGAGGCCCCGTCAACACATAAAGTCCGCAACACCTCATCCGGGCCATATCTGGGGAGAAGGTTATATGGTACTCGTCTGGTGAGTCCGCAGGAAGGCCATAAACTTCATTAATGGCTGCTGCACTGAATTGCACCCATTTTCCACGAACCCAAACTGCAGTGCCTTCCCTATCTGTAGCGGTTGCATAAAATTCTTGTACCACTAGGACCACCATAGTGGAAGGCGCCTGAATAAGCCGCTCCCAGTGCCGAGCAGCCACCATAACATCAATGCCAATGCTGCACTCCTCCTGCATCAGCATAATTCCTCTCTTGGGAATGAGATGACGATAAGAGCGTATAAGGTTGAACCAGTGCTTTGCAGTAGCCATTCGAAAGCGGTTGCGGTTAGTAGGCGGCGAAAGCGATGCCGGTTGCTTCGCCTTAGAGGTGGGGTGCTTCATTCTTGGAGGCTTGCAACAGTAGCAATAGTTAGCAAGGAAAACAACAAAATTCATGCAGTAGTTTGGCTAATGAGATTACGTACTAAAAATGATTTTAAACAAGTTGAAGTACATTAGGCCACAAGTCAAACATCCAAAACATAAAAAATGTTATCAAGACAATCAAAAAATAGACTATGCATCACCAATGCCACTATATTCAATCAAAATGACTATGGAATGCACCTCATCGCATTGAAACACAAGAACCACTAGCCTAAAACGCTCATGAACAATGATTTGTGCAAGTGTTTGCTTCAAATAGATTAGTAATCATTCACACATGGACTGAAAATGATGGAAGTTGAAAAGTTTTGATCAAGGCAAAACCTTTCAAGCAAGAAAAAGGAAATAATGAAAAGTAAAGTAAAAACACTTACATTATCATTGGAAAAGGAAAAGAAGCTTTGGAAATTGAAGGAGAAATGAAGAGCCACAGAGAGATTTCAAAAATTTTGGAGCAAAATGACTGCGATCTGACTTAAAAAGATGCATAGACCGCGGTTAGTGCTTTATGGACCGTGGTCCATGCATAGGATTTTGAAACAGTGCATTTTTTCTTGGTTCTGCCTACCACAGTCCGTAGTGGTGTTTAGAAGTTTGGACTGTGGTCTATTGAATATGTAGGAACACCCATTCTGGTGACCGCAGTCCCCTGAGTTCCACAGACCATGGCATTCTGTTTACCATGATACATAGAACAAAGTGTTCTGTGGACCGCGGTACATGGACGATAGGCATCCGTGTGAGCTCTGTTGACCGTGGTATACAGAATCAGTGATTATGTGGACCGTAGTAACCAATATACTGTTACCCCATTTCCAATTCTAACTATTGGGAACCTATCTCTTCAATGAAATCCTAGAAAAATAGAACTCAACACATGAAAAAAATCACAAAAACACACTTGAAAACTCTAATTCAATAGTGGGTTGCCTCCTACTCAGCGTTATGTTTAACGTCGTTAGCTCGACAAGGATACAATGTTTCAATCTCGAAGTACTGCCATTTCAACAGTCTGCTTGGGTCACCCGTAGAATATTTTCAATATCTGACTATTTACTTTGAATTTATGGTCATCTAGGAAGCTTTGCACTTCCACTGCACCATATGGGAAGACTTGAGTAACTAGGAAAGGTCCCGACCATTGAGATTTCAATTTTCATGGAAATAACCAGAGTCTTGAGTTAAATAGCAGCACTTGATGTCCAGGTTTAAACTCCTTCTCAATGAGTTGATCATGCCATTTCTTTGTTCTTTCTTTGTAAATGGTGTTGCTCTTGTTCTTTCTTTGTAAATGGTGTTGCTCTCAAAGGCGTCCTGGCGAAACTCCTCAAGTTCAACAAGCTGCAACAAATGATTCTCTTCACGAGCTTTTGCATCAAATTCAACTTCTTGATGGGCCAGTAAGCTCTATGTTCTAATTCACAAGGCGACAGGACTTTCCATATAATAACTGATATGGAGACATACCAATAGGCGTCTTAAATGCTGTCCCGTATGCCCATAATGCATCATCCAATTTTAGAACCTAATCCTTATGGTTTATTCCAACTGTCTTTTGTAATATTGACTTGATTTCTCGATTAGACACTTCGGCTTGCCCGTTAGTCTGTGGATGATAAGATAACACAACCTTGTGTCACATGCTGTACTTGGTGAGAAGATTGTGGAAAATTTTATTGCACAAGTGTGTACCTTCATCACGCACAATTGCTCTAGCCGTGTCAAAATGGGAAAAAAATGTTGCAAGAGAAGAACTTCAACACAACTCTAGCATCATTCTTCGATGTAGCCACTACTTTGACCCATTTACAAACATAATCAAGAACAAACAATAGATATTGTTTGCCATCTGAAGGTGGGAAAGGTCCCATTAAGTCCATGCCCCACACATCGAAAAACTCAACTTCTACAAATGAGGTGAGAGGCATTTCATTTTTTCTGGAGATGTTTCCTTGTTTCTGACATACTTCACACGTCTTCACGGATTGATAGGCATCTTTTAGCTTGCTTGGTCAATAAAATCTGCTCTCAAGAACATGCCTTGCTCTACGTTGATGGTTGTAATGGCCACTGTAGGGTGAAGCATGGCAATCATGAAGGACTTTAATTAAGTCCAATTTTGGGATGCAACAGTGGATCACTTTGTCAGCACATCTCTGGTACAGAAAAGGGTCATCCCAAAGATAGAACTTGCTTTTGTGTATGAAGCGTTTTAGGCGACTTTGAGATAGGTCTGGTGGAGTAGCGCCCGTAGCTTTATAGTTGGCAAAATCTGCATATCATGATGTGCTGTCACTGACAATCAAGAGGTGTTTATCAGGGAAAAGTTCCACTATGCTTGTTAGATCTGGATTTGCTTCATTGGACAAGCGGGACAAATGATCAGCTACCATGTTCTCTGGACCCTTTTTGTCTATCACCTCTATATCAAACTCTTGTAGCAATAAAGTCCATCTTATCAAATCTGGGTTTTACATCCTTCTTTGCAAAGAGTTGGCGAATGGCTACATGATCAGTGAAAACCTTGACATGTGATCCCACAATGTATGACCTGAACTTGTCACATGCAAAGATAACAACCAACAACCCCTTTTCAGTGGTAGTATAGTTATTTTGAGCATCATCCAACGTTTTACTTGCATAATATATAGCTTTGAACATTCTATCACGTATTTGTCCTAAAACAGTGCCAACCGCATAGTCACTAGCAGCGCACATGATCTCAAATGTCTCCCCCAAAACTGGTGTAGACATGATAGGAGCAGATGTTAAAGCCTTTTTAAGTGTATTGAAGGCTCTTACGCACTCAACTGTGAAATTAAACTCAACTTCTTTTTTTAGCAAATTACACAACAACCGAGTGATTTGGGAGAAGTTCTTAATGAATCTTCGATAAAAACCCGTATGCCCCAAGAAACTTCTCACTTCTCGCACTATTGTTGGGGGTAACGACTTTTCAATGTCTTGAATCTTTGCCCTGTCCACTTCAAGACCGTTAACAGAAACTTTATGGCCCAAAACAATACCTTCTCGAACCATGAAATGACACTTTTCCCAGTTAAGAACCAGGTTTTTTTCTTCAAAATGAGAGAGGACTCTTTCCAGATTAAGCAGACATTTATCAAATGTTTCACCAAACACCAAATTCATCCATAAATACTTCCATGTTGTCTTCAATCATGTCTGCAAAAATTGCCATCATACGTCTCTAAAAGGTAGTTGATGCAGTGCACAAACCAAAAGGCATCCTTCAAAATGCATAAGTTCCATATGGGAAGTGAAGGTTGTGTTCTCTTGATCCTCTGGTGCAATGAGTATCTGATTGTACCCTGACTACCCGTCTAAGAAATAATAAAAATCATACCCAGCAATTCGATCCAACATTTGATCCACAAACAACAAAAGAAAGTGATCCTTGTGGGTAGCTTTGTTCAGCTTCGATAATCAATACATACACGCCATCCTGTTGTTGTCCTTGAAGCAATTGTCTTTCATTTCTCATTTGTGACAACCATCATCCCTCTCTTCTTGGGCACAACATGAATGGGAATAACCCATGGCGAACTGATATTGCATAAATAATTCCTGCATTTAACCACTTCATCACTTCTTTCTTCACAACATCCTTCATGATAGGGTTGAGTCTTCGCTAGTGCTCTATTATAGGCTTATGTGAATCCTCCATTAAGATCTTGTGCATACAAATGGCTGGACTTATCCCTTTGATATGTTCAATGGTCCATCCTATAGCAGCTTTGTGGTCTTTCAGCATTTTCAGTAACTTCTCTTCTTGGGTAGAGGTCAAGGAAGAGGAGATAATAACTGGGGATGATGGAGCTTCATCCAAATAGGCATATTTCAAATGTTCTGGAAGTGGTTTCAAATCAACTGCTAAGAGTTTCTTGAACAACTTCAGGTTGTTGAACTTCGGATAATCATTCTTCGAAACTGTTCGATTATGGTGGGCATGCTTCAAAAGCTAACACAACTAGCTTCTCATCTTCAGTTATGGATTGGGGAAAGGCCACTGAGTGAGAAATACATCCCACCAAATCATCTTAGAGCTCAATTCATCCACCATCTCAACAATGCAAGAGTTCAGAACTTCTACCCTTTTGTACTCATGCAAATCATTGGGGTAGTTCATCGCTTTGTAAAGATTGAAAACAACCTTTTCTTCATTCACTCTCAAGGTTAATTCTCCCTCATGAAAATCTATGAGTGCATGCCCTGTAGCCAAGAACGGTCTCCCAAGGATGAGTGGTATTTCATAATCTTCTTCCATGTCTAAAACTACAAAGTCCACTAGAAATATGAACTTATCCACCTTAACTAACACATCCTCAATGACACCCTTTGGATATGATAAGGATCTGTCAGCTAGTTGAAGGGTGATTGTAGTTGGCATGATTTCTTACATTCCCAACCTCTTGCATACTGACAACGACATCAAATTAATGCTTGCCCCAAGGTTACATAATGCCTTCTCAAAGATTTCAGAACCTATTTTGCATGGTATGGTAAAAGTGTCTGGATCTTTCAACTTTTAAGGAAGTTTCTTTTGTAGGATGGTGCTACACTCTTTAGTAAGCTTTACCATTTCAAAATTTTCTAACTTCCTCTTCTTAGACATGATCTCCTTCATAAACTTTGCATAGTTAGGCATTTGTTGCAAAGCTTCTGCAAATGGAATGTTTACACGAATCTTCTTGAACATTTTCAGAAATTTAGCAAATTGTTCATCCATCTTCTTCTTTTGGAACCTTTGAGGGAATGGTAATGGTGGAGATTCAAAGACTTTACCCTCTTGAATGGCATTCTTCTTAGCTTTCCCTTTTGATTTTGAAGGTTCTTCATGTTGAACCGCTGGTTGCTTTTGAACATTCATTTCAGCTAACAACTTTTTCAGCTTCAATGGATGACATAGTTGGATGTGGTGGGCTTGCTACTTCTTTGCCACTCCTCATAATCATTGCTTTGTAGCTCTCTTTTGGATTTACTTGAGTGTCACTTGGAAATGAACTCCGCTGGTGGTTTGACACTATTTGCACCAACTACCCCAGTTGAGTTTCTAAACTTTTAATTGTGGCATTCATATTTCCAATTTGAAGTTCAGTGCCAGAAACTCTCGTGTCATTTTTGTCTAGCCTTCCAGTTAATTCCTTGAAGAACCTTGTGTGCATACTCATCATTTCATCAAGCTTATCTTCCAAGGATGACTTTTTGTCCTGTAAGGGCTGTTGAGGCACAAATCTGGGTGGAAGTTGAGCGTTCCTGCTGTTTGCATAAAAGAAGTTCTCATGATTCCTCACTTTAGGATGGTAGTACTTAGGGACATTATACCCCCCTAGTTGGTCCTTGGTATCCACTGAATCTGTTCATGACATTCATTTGCTCAATAGAAGCTTCTCCATGATAGGACATCTTGTTAGCTTCAGAAATGGATTGCACCTGTTGAATTTGCTGATTTTGAAACTGTCCACTACTACTCTTTTCTTTTACCAAATTCAATCGGTGAGTCATAACAACAATTTGAACGTGCAAAGCACTAATCTTGTCTACTTCATGAATTTTCACTCTTTTTGTTGTTCCCCTTTCAGTACCATGACCATACGCATTAGCTACCATGTCTTCAATCAGTTGAGTAGCATCCATGGTGGATTTTTCCATCAAGGAACTTCCAGCTGCCGAATCTACCAAAGCCCTAAAAGGTGGCATTAGTCCACTGTAAAACATTTGAATCTGGAGCCAAGGAAGGTATCCATGCTGTGAACAATGCTTTAATAGATCCTTGAATCTTTCCCAAGCTATATACAGTGATTCATAATCGGATTGCTTGAAGGAACTAATTTCACCCCGCAACTGATGCACATTAGCTGGTGTGAAATAATTTTGCAAAAATTTCTGACCCATTTCTTCCCATGTTGTAATACTTTCAGGAACCAAAGTTTACAACCAACTTCTGGCTTTATTCCTTAAAGAGAAAGGGAAAAGCCTCAGCTAAGCTGGTCTTCAGTTACTCCGTTCATCTTGACAGTGTCACAAATCTCCAAGAATGAATTAAGATGAGCCATAGGGTCTTCAACAGCGAATCCCCCAAACTGTTGCTACTGCACCATTGTAATCAATGAAGGCTTCAACTCAAAGTTATTTGCAATTATCGATGTTCTTGCTATGCCCGAGTAATTGTTATTCAAAATCGGTTTGAAGAAGTTTCTTAATGGTACTTCTCTATGCTGTCCCTCTCTATTGTTCCCCACTCTAGAACACCCACTATCAGCCATAGTTGGTACTCGTTCTTGAGCTTCCAACCAAATCTGATGAATTATTTTCAGTAAATCTGGATCATACAGATTGTAAGGAAGTTTACTCATGCAAACCTGAAACACTGAAAACACACAAAAGATCAAGTGTATTCAATGAACTTTAACAAATTTGAAGAACAACCAAGTAAAAGGTAAAAATAAAATAAAATTTGCCTTGACTAAGACTAAACCAAGTTCAACTGGTTTTAAGATATTTAACACCGTTTGTCCTCGGTAATGGCGCCAAAAACTTGTTACTTACCCGGTAAGTGTACAGGTTCACACTAGTATTAATCGGTGAGACCGAGTATCGTCCTCAGGGACAAATCAATTTAATAAAATACCCTAAATCCCAATTTATTGCTGGTCTTCATTTTATCAAGGTTCTACTTTAGGTGAGTATATCAATTTCTACCTAGAAATCTAACTTAGTGAAAGTAATTAAACCTTGTTTTAGAAACCTTTCTAAAATAGATGTCTAGGATAGTGAATGTCGTTGTATAGCCTGTGATTCTCATTTTAGGCCATGAGATGTCCACACTATAAGTTTTGGTACTTGCCATTGAAACCCTCTCCCGAGGCGCTTCAATATCTATTAGAGTTGTCTTATAATGCCTTCACCCGAGGTGCTTAATCAACAACCTAATGTTGTGTAATTAAAAGTCAAGTGCAACTCCTTAGATAAGCTGACAACCCTCTGGTCAATCAACTATTCTAAGTCTATATTGTGATAACCACCCATTAGACCTCTCTCCCGAGTTAGTTTAATGCCTTGAGCTTGTCATGTCTATGGCCAGTAAACACAAAGCATTAAGCATACACAACATAGAATAATGTTTCTAAATCAATAACATTAACAAGAGATCACAGTTTATACATTGTTCATCACATCCTAGACAAAGAGAACTAATTAGCTAGACATTAAAGTAATAGAAAACATTAAACAATGAAAAAAAAATTTAATCATACTCAAAACTTGGTAAAAATCTTTAATACCTTCTTGAAATACTAGTTTTTTGCCTCACTCAGCTGTCACAAGTGATATTTTCTGAATTGGGTATGTATTGGCTCTAATAATCTCCTTATTTATAGTCCCACACTAAAAAAATTCAAAAAATACGAGAAACTCGATAATTAGTTCTTGTGACCGCGGTCAGTATTATTTCAATAAAAACTGGGATTCCCTCGTTCTGTTCACCGTAGTCCACTATTTCTGTCCATAATCCACGTTCTGGTTATCGCGGTCACTGCTTGACCGACCGCAATCACCAGTGAGTTTTGACATCATTCTATTTTTCTTCGGCTACCTCGATCTTCAGTTATCCAACCGCGGTCACTTGATACTTTCTACATGATTGCCTATTCTTTTTGCCTTTATATGATGCAATTTTTCTTTTGACTTCAACCTGAACCTGCAATGCACTAGATTTCCTTCCCCAAATATCATTTTCTCATAAAAGAGCTTCAAATCTTGAAAACAAAGCTTATAATGCAATGAAACAATGCAAGTCCCTAAACTGCATGCTCATGCTACTAATTATGCAAAACTTCACCTAATTCTCCTTTTATTTCCTATAAAATGCAATAAATCACCTATACTAATGTTAGTCTGTTGTGCAACTAGCAGGCGTATTCTCATATCATATCATGGGGATCCCCTAGTTCATACCTCATGTATGACAACCTCAGATCTTCAATAGGGGAGCCAATTGATAGACCTGCATAAAACATACTCCCAGGTACAATGGTTTTTGGTCCTCAATGTTCTTCCACATCCAACACCCTAACCGTACCTGGACCTCGAGATTCGGTGCACATTTTTATTTAAAAATCTATTTAAAGATTGTAAATGCATTGCAATATGCAATAATATTTCATTTATGAATAGAATAACAAGTTAAGTGATAAATTAAAAAATACTATTAACAAGGATGCTCAGCTCCCGGTGCTCCTCTCGTAATCGGTCGCGTTCTGCTAACATTTGATCCTACATGATCAATGGGTTTTCCTTAATATCTACATGAAATTTGGCTTAAATCTAACTTTATAACCCTTAGTTAATCATAGGATTGACTCGGTCAATTATGGTATCATTATGAATTTGTTCAATTTTGGCTAATACCGTCAACTCTAACTAAACCTAACACTCGTTGACTTGTCTGATCGATCAGGTCAACATAGTCAACAAGGTCAATTGGTGTAATTAAGCCCTTAATATTGGCCCAAAATACCAAAAAAATTGTATTGTTGACACATGTCCCACTTTTGGTATACAATAACCAGCCTTTTCATAAATTTGGTGGTCCAATACAATAAATAAGAAAAATTTAATTATTTTCTATGTTATGTATTTTTTCTAGTAAGTATTTTATAATGGTATATAACATTGTATATGTATATATATATATAACATTATATAACATTTTTTCTATTATATAATATTATATAACTTTATATGTATTTTATTCATTAATCCTCAAATTGCATAAATGCAAATTTAATATATCAGTTGATTTCTACAAATCTTAATTTTAGTGTCATTGAGTTCAAAATTTCATTCTGGATATTTTATTACCTGCAAACTAAAATTTCAGTGTCAATAAGTATATCCCTATGTGTAGACTTTCAATTATTATATAAATTCTTATGGCTTACATGGTACTAATAAACTATATATATATATATATAAACTTTCATAATGATTCTGAATTGAAAAGAGGTAAAAATAATTTATCCAAAACGTCGGATCCTCGAAGATGTACTTCTTTTCCTCTTTTCTTCTCTTTTTCTCCTTCTTTTTCTTTCTTTTCTTTTTTTTTTTCCTTTCTTTTCTCTCTTTCTTTTCTTGGATTTCTGGTTGGCTTTCCCCTCTTAGATTTTCTTTTCTCTCCCGAATGAGAACTGGAGGGAATGAATGAGAGGAGCAACTCATGTATATAGGGAAAGATTTGGGGTGGGTCCCATGCATTAATGCTCTCCTTTCATTCTTATCTTCCACCTCACCATCCAATTATCCTCTCTCTCTCTCTCTCTCTCTCTCTCTCTCTCTCTCTCTCTCTCTCTTTTGATTTTTATCCATATAGATATACGCTTTCCTTTTATATATATATATATATACACACACACACACACACACATAAATATTTACATATGTATGCAATATTTAATTAATTCATTTCATCATCAAATAAACTACCACTATAAAATATTTATTATTATTAATATTACCATCATTAATTATTTATTTTATTTTTTATTTAATACATACATTAATTAATACCATCATCGTAAAAATCACGTGTTTACTTTTAATAAACACATTAATTTATATAATTCCCATAAAATCATACATTTTCATTTATAATTCATTAATTCATGTTTGAAAATACACGTCAAACCTGTCAACTCCATGTCCAAAAATATGGGTTGTTACAAAGCTAATGACCAAATAAAAATAAAAAGACTTAGATTAAATATAATCTTGAAAAAAATACAAATTAATATAATGCACATTTGATTACTTAATAAATCCTATGCATTAAATTGGATCGAGACAAGTGATATAGTTTTAACAATGATCTCATGGAATTAAGTTACACTAAGGATCTTGGGATTATTAATTTAAAAATACAAGCCATATATAAAGCTTAAGAGTTCAAATCCAAAATTTGAGTTTTTATTTGAAATTCATTCCAATAAATATTTGTCGGAGCCCTTTCTCTAAGCAAAAGGGAGGACCAATTGACATATTGACCTAAAAAATCAACTCATCAAGTTAAGTTTACTCAATCATTCTTATAGCTCTCAAACTGCAATTCCAAGTGACATCAAAATAATTATAAACATTTGTCAAGTGAAGGGCGAGAATAACCAATAGACTACAATTAAGTTTAAGTATAAATACAACCCTTTTCATACATTGTAAAGGTTTTCTCTTATAGATT
>JAJIYU010010153.1:0-16362 GCA_030144865.1 Tinospora cordifolia | reverse complement strand
TCTGAATCCTTGCAGTATTATCTCAACTTGTTTTGAGGCTTTGATCAACAGTCTTCGGGATCTACGTGTCGAAAATGTGATTTAATCGATGTCCATGAACAGTACCGTATGAACAATACCGTATATATGAACAATAACATTAAATTTTAATTTTTTTTCTTTTCGAATTTTTGAGTATTACAACACCGAAATTTGTAGGTATTACAGTAATACACATTTACCTTTATTTAAATTAATTTATATGTCATAAAAATTACGGGTTGTTACATGGTTGCTTCTTTTTTTGTTCCCCATGCTAATGAGGTGCGAAGTCTTCTTCCTTGTCTTAACTCTTTCATCCTTTTGAAACACCTTAACCAAATTTTCACTTGAAGATTGAAATAGTAACATAGAGATATGAACCTTTGTAATTTATTGAACTCTCCTTAAACTTTCTTTGTCGATAAATTAATGCCTTCCACAAATACTATTTGCCCCTGGGAACTTTCTCCCATTGTAGCCAATGCCAATCACCTAAACATTTTCCTACCATTAAGACTTTGTCTAACTTGATTTTTTTCATGTTTAGTCTTCATATAAATCTTTTTACCTTCATGAAGTCTTTTTTGTACTTCTTCCAGTTTCTTCTCACTTGTAATTTTTATCTATTTACAATGTATTTCTTCATAGGCTTCTTGAATCCCTTTTTTGTTTAGTTCATCGTTGTTACTAACTTTTGAATATTTACTTATATTTTGAGCAACTGCATCCTGTAATATCCTACATCAGTTCGACGCTAAAGCGATGCCTGTGCTAAATGATCACTTGCGAGCTTTACTAGTGCTAAACACTTTTGAGAGACTCAGGTTTGAGTCTTACTAAGAACAAAACCCTACACCTAGTTAATGGTGGCTAAGGCGGGGACAATATTGGTACGTAGTAGGCCCAGGTTGTTACAAATGGTATCAGAGCAGAGCCACTCTAGGTGTGATGGTGGTGTGAGTCTTAAGGACATGACTACTCTATGGGAGGTGGATTGTAATATCTCACATCAGTCTGACAATAGAGCCATGCTTGGATAAATGAGTAATTACGAGCCTTACTAGTGCTGAACACTTTTGGAAAACTTAGATTTGAGTCTTACTAAGAACAAAACTCTATACCCAGTTAGTGGTGGCTAAGGTGGGGACAACATCGGTACGTAGTGGGCTTGACCACTCCCTGTCCATTGCTGTTCTACATCACAATTGTATTGTTAGTGTTATAACATTTGTAGTGACTCTATTATGAAGACTATAATTTTCATTCGTTCTTAGAATGACATAAACGACATGAAATTTCTAGAGATTTCTTCATCTTCTTCTTGTTTACCTTTAGTTATTTCATCGCTTCGAGTAATATTTAATGATTTCCTGATTTCCCTTTTCTTTTCAAATTGTTTGCACATTCCTCTTTGTTGGTGCAAAATTTGACTAACACTAAATTTGAGCAAAGATGAAATCAACATTGAATTTTGTGAAAAAAAGTAAAAAAAACCACTTTAGTAATGTAGAAATTGTTTTGTTGGATATAGTGCAAATTGGCAGAAGTCTCATCTATTTAAGCTTGCAATACATGTGTATTTACAAGTGTAGGTGTGTTGTAGTGTCCTTAAAGCAAGAGGAGACCCAATCTATTAGATAATGTTGATCTCCATTGCGGTAGTACTCCAATTAAATTACACAAGCAGTGATAGATTTCAATCTTGAATTCTTTTGCTGAAATGAGAATGTTCTATTACTATGGTCATCCTTACTAGAAGTGCCCAAACTAAAGATGATCACGAGGCATATTCGCCATTTGGTGAATGATGTGTTCTTTGTCTTGTTCTCATTTGTCCATGTGCTTAGAGGTGACTTGATTGGGCTTGTACGCTAACATGCCTTCGTTTTATTGTTGAAGTTCTCCTTTTGAATGTGTTCTCAAACGTGTCTTGACTACTGCCTGTTTGAGTTTGTTGTAGTTCTCCAAAATCTTAACAAAATTGTGCTTGGACCCTCTTGCTAGAGTTTTGTGTGAAGGATACAACAATATCCCCCCAAGTCATCTAGCTTTGAATGAAGACAAGAGACTTCTTAATTACCTCAACATTCAAATGTTTAGTTGATACATTTTGAATGGTGATACACCCTAATATTTGTGACTTGACAAGTTGTCTTTATTAGTCAAGAAATTTTCATGCCCTCTTTTCTTCTAAGTTAAATACTTAGAGAATGTAACGTGGTTGCTAGTTCAAATCAAGTCAACTTGTGTAGTCTTATCGATTTCATTGTTGTTGTTCATACCCAGTAAATTATTACACTTAACCAGTTTTGTTGATTTTTTATTTTGATGTGTCGAACAAATTTAATTGACTTAGCTACTTTGGCAATATTGGCATGACGTCTTCTTTTCAACAACAATTAGAACATATTTACTTGCTCAAGCTTTAATGTACTCTAGGTTTTTGTAACCTTCTTCTTGGCGATCCAAGCATATGACTTTGCTTAGGCCTTAAATCTATTGCTTTGTTCAAACCTTGAGGTACTTTAGGCTTTTTAAAGTCTTCTTCTCAATGATAATTTAAGTATATGGTTCTAATTGGACCCTAGGGTACTCTAAATCTTACTAATCTTCCTCTTGACGATTATCTAAGCAGATGGTTCAATTAAAATATTGAAACTATGGTTCTATTTGGACACAAATGTACTTTAGACTTTTTAAAACCTTCTTCCCTACAACAATTGAAGTAGATTTATGTATTTGGACCCCAAGAAACCTTACAACTTACTAGTTTTCTTCTCAATATGAATCTAAGGAGATGCTTATGCTTAAATCCCAAGGTATTTTAGATCTTATCAATGTTCTTCCCTGCAGTAAGGTAAGCAAATGATTCTTCTTTGACCCCAATTACATCTTATTGGTCTTCTTCGTGCTGATAATCCAAATGGGCAATTTTGCTCAAACTCCATAGTATAACTATAGTAAAAATGTTGCTGAAAGCCTTGTAGATTTTTTTTTTGTTTTGTTCATCTGCTTCAATATACTGTTTAACCCGGTTAAGCAATTCACAATACATATTAGCTTTGTTCTTGGCTAGGGAATAATGCAATTTTCTAGGCCTTAATCCATATTAAAAAGTTGGGATATAATATTTTCGCTGCAATTGTTAACCTCGATCGTTGGTTCTTCAAATAAATTCTTGTAATTCAAGATATATTCACTAGGTTTCTACCAAAAGGTGAGAAGCCTATTTACTTTCTTCTCCTTTTCTCTCATTCCTTGAAACTGCACTATAAATTTATGTGCTAATTTTCAAAAGGAAGAGATGGACCTCAAGGCCATGTTCTAGTACCACTTCCGAGTAGGCTCAATGACTGTGATTTAGAACATCTTGCACATTGCCACATTGTCATAGTTCTTGAACAAGATTCATGCTTGACAGTTTTTTATGTATTATGTCAGATCTATTGTTCCCTCATACACTTTTTCTGAAAATCTTTTTAATGCCTTTAGGAGGTGGCATGTTCTTGATCTCCCATGTAAGAGGTAATAGGAATCCAATATATTCATCTCGAAGATGAAAAGGTAAGTTTTGAGCAGACTAATTAAGCCGAGGAGGTATATGATGACCTCTCTAATAAGCCAAGAGTTGTTGTCTTCTTGACAATTGCCCATGTTTGTAGGGACGACTCACAGTCATGTTCGTGGGTCATTGCTTCTGAGATTACTAGAATGATAAGACAATGACTCCATAACATTTTGTCTCCTCTTCTTGTTTAATGCATTCTTAAGATCATCTAGGCATGGAGGACTTAGTTGAGGAGGTATGAATTGCAACACCCCAACTCTCAGTCCTATCATTCTGTCACATCAGGGTCACACATGGAGAGGTGCGCTTGTAAATCATTAAATATATCATTGAGACAGTACGCGTGTCAATCACCGAGAACTGAGACAATATTGATTCTATCATTTGATATGTCTCATCTCATAATCACATGTAAATAATCTATTGGTCTCTTGGACACACCAGGAGACATCAACATGAGATAATTCAAGAGAACATCCAGCCATAAGACTTAATGATTAAACTAAAGTTGAGAGACATAATGTTTCTAAGTAATAGTCCAACACTAGGCCCATGTGGCCCAATACCAACTCCTAAAAACATTAATACAAAAACCAATAAAAAGGGTCATCTGCCCATTTCGACTAATATTTATGAACAAAAATAAAGCAAGTCAAATCATAACGTCCCTAGTGAAGTTGATGAATATCTAAACAACACCCAGCCGTACTGTAACTCAATCTATCTCAAAGATTACTTGGAATGAAATTGTGGGGTGAGCTCGAGAGCCCACTAGATCATACAAAGTACATCCATAATATTATTCAAGACAAAATATCAGACATGCAAACACTTGACATATATTAGTCATTTCAAATATTTAGTTACTCAACAGTTGTTAATTAGATCGAAAGATTTACTCCCGGTGTTCTCTCATCATTATCAGATCAAAGGAGACTAAAAAAATGTACCAAATGTCAGATTTCAATGGGATATAGGGTTACACCCATCACTTGACTATTAGAACTAGGGTCTCACCCATCACTTTATCACCAAGAACTAGGGTCTCATCCATCGTTCTATCATCGAGAACTATGGACTAACCATTGTTCCAATCATGGAACACCCACAATGATTCCCCATGGACCACTACGCTAGTACGTGTTTCGAATCTTAATTTAACTTCACTTTAACATCATTAACATTTCATAACTAGCAAGAATATCATTTCATCAAATATGATACATCATGGTTCAAGCACTTTAATCATACTAGTCCTTTCATGATAGTTAAACTTGAATAATACACATATCATGATATCAAAGCATATAAGTATCAATATAGGTACATAAATATGTTATCACAACATTCATGCAATTATACATCATTCAAATCAGACCCTAGCATGCTTCTAGGTATTTAAGTAAAAGAAACAACAATCATGTTCAACATTTAAAACTCAAATAAGACTAGGGAGCAAGGTAATCATCTCCACCTATTTTTCGCTCACTTCCTTGTAAATCTATGATTTGTTATTCTACTCATCAAGTAATCTTCAACCTTTAGTGATTTAATACCATAATTAGATGCCTTAATGTGTAATTCAATGTGTCTCTAATGTATATGGTATATGGTGTGCACAAAGATCATATTAGTTACATTTTGGGCATAGTTTACTCTCATGTATTCTAGGTGTATGTACGCATGAAAAACGAACCACGAGATGTTGGGCCGTGTTACTGCGATCATCCCACAGTACACTACCATTTCTTTATCACAGTACTCACAAAAATCCACAACTTGCACCTTCTTGCATTGGTTCTCTCTTCTTTTATGCATGGCATTCCACTGCATAGTATTGTAGATCTAAACATGTAATTTTCAGAGCAGGACGACATTATATCTTTCTATTTATTGTTTTCTCTATCATTTTCCTATTGTTCGTCTTGTTGAAATGCTCCAAATGTGGCTAATGCTCTGTTTTAGTAACAAGAGTATTCGTAACTTCAAATAATATTGCAATTGTGATGAAACTACATAGATTTCACTTGAATCAAACCCTGACCTTCCTATATCTGTCTGTAATGGTGCCTCAGTTTCAGTTCTTTGCCATTTGTGCAATTTTTTTCCTCTAACAGTTTTTTATGGAACAACTTCAATGGGACGGAGAGGGTTAAGAACCAATTTACAACGTGTGAGAATGAGGGAGAGTCGTAGATGGTGGCTAGGGTTTGTCTTCCAAGCATGGGAGAACGACTACAAAGTGAATTCATGTGATTAGGGTTCCCTACGCACTCAATACATATACAAAAGCTAGCGTCCCAGAACTTCCATTTTTGATCTTCAATCGTAGTATCGTGGTATTTCATCCCAATATCATAATATTTGGAACTGTTCCTAATTACAGTATCACGATACCTCTTTTGGGTACTGTAGTTACACGTCTGTGCACCAAAACTTCAACTTTTGTAATTGTAGTACTGTTGTATTGAGTCTCGGTACCGCAATACCACGTCGTTGTCCCCAAAATCGTATTTTCTATCGACGTACTGTGGTACTGTCATGAAAATTTGTAATATTTTTCCAACCACGCTGCATTACCGTGGTAGCCATGTGGGAAATTCGATATATATTTTTTTAAAGGAGTTTCTAAACTTTGAGGTATTACATGAATAGAATCAAGTTCTCTTGTCCCCACTTAGAATGAATACGAGGACTCTTGAGAAGTTTGTCATTTTGCATATTTACCATATTCTATTACTTTTGAGAGGTAAGATGATGTTGAAAAAATTGTTAGAGTATTGTTTATAAAGTTTGTTGTTGCTCTATTATCATTCGCAACATTCTTTCAACTATTCTTTCAAGCGTGTTATTCTATGCAAATTTTTACGTTGAGTGACCTGAGTCCTTGGCCCATGGCTACCCTTGTCAAGGTCAAGGGACTTTTGTGGAAGCCATTGATTCTTTTGCAGAGGGAGCATTGATAATATTGTAATTCGTCTCTGCCATTGACATTGAGAATGAAACAATTTATCGTCCCCATAGATAGTTGTACTTTCCTAGTTCCATTACAACTCATATGGATAGTTGCCTATTTTCATAAAATGTTGTAATGTGGCACTCTCCTTATGGCAAGAGCAGACTAAATCTATTGGATAATGCCGATCTCCATCATGGTAGTATTCTAATCAAATTAGGCAAGTTGCGATATATATCAATCTCAGATTCTTGATTGAAATAAGAAGGTTCTATTAGTATAGTCATCCTTGCTGTGATCAAAGGTGCGTACATTTAACAAAAGGGTCAATGATGTGTGCTTGAACTCGTTCTCATTTGTCTATATGCTCGGAAGTGCCTCACTTGGGCTTATGCTTGGTTACGAAAACTTCTAAAATTAATGTGGCATGATTTTTATTACAGTAAACAACATGACAAATCTTGACTTAATATAAAGGATTTAACTAATTGATATTGAATTCAACTTTTCAATTTTCTAAAGTTGGAAACTTGAAATTGTAGACCTTTTATGAAAAATGTTGATGTTTTGAGAAAAAGGAATGGATACATGCAGGAGGGCATATCAATGAAGGGAATGACAAATGCAAAGAAAAGAAAAAGTAGAAGAGTATTTATTGTTAATTATTATTATTATTTTTGTACTTTTTATTGCTTTTGGTAAAATGGCTAAACCAACCTTGAGTTCTTTGTGATAAAGCTCTTAGCCAAGACCTAGTAATGATAAATCACATAAATAGCCAATTACATCAATAATTTCTCAACCATGTTGAGGTTGAGAAATTGATAGTTTATTTCTACTGTTTCTATTAAAGATGACTGATTCCTAAGCTTTTGTAAATAATTTGGTTATTTTTATTTTTAATTTTTTTTTTTAACCTGTTAGACGTCAGTCCTTGTCATTTTAGGATGGAGATTCAAATATTCAATCTGGTTATTATTGCTTTCTTAAATTTGTGGTGAACTTATGTAGGAACTTACATGTTTTTTCAAATGATTCATGACATGATGGGTAGAGTTTGATATGGAAATGACTTCGATTCTAATTGTTTGCAAGATCTAAGTTGGAATTCAATGTTATAGCTTTTTTTTTTTTTTTTATGTTTTATGTTTTTTTTTGTTTTTTGTTGTTTTTTGTTGTTTTTGTTTTTTTGTGATTTAGTATGGCAAAGTACTAAATTCATGTTATGGTTGACAAAATAAAAGTTCTTAGGTGTAGCCAGAAATACTATTTGAGGTAGGCTAAAAATTTATTTAGACAAAATAGGAAGAAAAGTTCATTGATTTATATGTAAATTACTAGTTTCCAAAAGATTGACATGCATAGTTATTTTTTAAATTAATCTAACTAAATGTTATTTTTTTTTTAAATATTTGACAACCTTATCTTTAATGTTATAAATTAACGATTAATGTCAAAGTTAGAATAAAGGGTTTTCAAGTGTCTAAATATAAATTTTTAAATATATTTCAATTATAATTGTTTTTTACTTTTTTTTTTTAATTTCTTATATTTACTTTGATTATTTTAATTCATGTATAGTTTAATAAATTAATATTTAATATATTATATCTAAAAAAATAATATTATTTAAATATTCAAATTAGAAAGGCAGGACAAACCAATGATAGTGCACTCTCCCTCTTAACAAAATTAAAAATTAAAAATTCAGAAAAGTCATGGGACATATGTGATATGCCTTCCTTTGAGAAATGTCATCAGCCCAAATTAAACTAAGGCCATCTCCAAATGGCGCTGTTTTTATTTTTATTTTTATTTTTTTCAGTTAAAAGTTTTTTTTTTTCCCATTACAATTCTTTTTTAAGTAAAATTTACCCTTTTTTCAGTTAAACATTTAATTGTTTAAAATTCTTTTAGTCATTTTTATTTATTATTTTATACTTTTTTTGTTCTTTATTTTTTAAATAAACATGTTTTAATGTATTTTTTTTCTAAATTTTAATTTTTCTTATATTTTGTATATATTTAAAATTTTAATACTACAAAATTGACATTGGATATGAAATTGAAGATTATAATTTTTTTTTAAATAAATTTAGGTAGTGCACAACAATAAATACAATATGGAACCTAATACTTAAAATAAGTATTTTTACAACTAATGAAATATTTTTAACTATTTTTATATTATAGATTTAATTTTTGTAATGCATTATTTTTTAATTTAGATTAAAATTTAAATTCTATATAATAATTAATTGAAAATTAATGATCTACTAAATAATTTATAATTAATTAATTTTAGTTAATTATTATATAATTAAAGAATTATTTAAATTTTGTAGTGTATTATTTACTATTTATTTATTAATTAATAATTAAAAGTAATATTGAGTAAATATATAAAATAAAATTTATGTATAAAAGTATATTTTTTAAAAAAAAATTATAAAAAAGAAAATAAAAAAGAAGTAAAAAGAAATACTCTTTACAGTGAGCAACTGCATGGAAAATCAGGCTCATGAACCCGAGCTAAAGGCCTGCGCGGACGGTGGACTGGGGCATGGGCTGGCCCACGCGCCCTAACCTTCTCCTTCCTCCTATTTTTGCCCTATTTTTCCTCAATTTTCAGCATTTTTTCACTAGAAAACTAGCAAATCTCATGGTTTTTGAGCCATGGTTTTGCTATCTATTCAACCTCCTGAGCAAGTCAAGACATGGTGCCAACAAGTCACCTTGCATGGAAGCTCATAGGCCACGTGGCACTCCCATTTGCCATGCAAGGCGACCTCAACATGCAACAAAACCCTCATCTTAAGCAGAACCTTCATTTTCCAGTTTTTGCAATCTACCTTCCATAGTTCATTTCTCCCTCAATCTATATTCGTTTTCAGTGATCTAGGGCTCTTTGAAAAACCCTTACTACCCTCTACAATAGTGCATAAGCCGTTGGTCCAAGCTCCTATCCATTTGAGATGAAAACAACCAAGAAAGAGGGTTGTTTGACACTGTTGGAAACCTAGAAACTGAAAAACTTGAGTTGATCCAATCTTTGAGGTGTTGATTCTTAGGCCATTCGAGATTCGATCTTGAGGTAAAATGACTCTTTTGAATCGTTGTTATGTGTACTACAATATCTTATTGATAAGAAATGGAAACTGAAATGCTAAACATGTTTTAGAAAGTGTTAAGTTGACTGTTGATTAACTATTAAAACAGGTCTTGCAAAAGACAGTTCTGGGAACAAGTTTTGAGGCATCATTTGAAGTGGCTAGGGACATCTATTTGGACTAAAATTTGAGGTGTTTTAAACTTCAAATCAGAGGCTACAAGAAGGTATAAACCCCAACTCTTAAGCTTCTATATGTACAGTTTTATGTTCATGCCAAGATGCCTAATTACATATAGGTTTTTGGTACTTAAAAAAAAATGTCTGAAAATCATCATGCATGCTATGTTTTAGAAGTTGTATTTGAGAGTGATTATGACTAAAATTGTTTGTTGTTTTGGATAGAACTCAATTAATTAGAGTTCTAGGATCTAAACCCTTACAAAAATAGTAAGGAATAGCCTTGGATTAATGCTGAAATAGGAACAGACAAGCACAAGAAAAACTATAGAAAATTTGAAGTTTTGAACAATCTGTTACATGAAAGAAAAGTAGGAGACCATTTGATTGACCAAACGTAAGTATTTTGAGCTAAAATTTGGTGGAGAGGTCACTGGACATGTCAAGATTGTGTGTACCAAATTTCATTCCAATCTGAATTGGGTAAAGGGGTCAATTGATGTACCATTTGACTGTCTGTCACATGAGATATGAGATTTCACAATCCCTATTAATACACGTAGAAATCATAGCAAGTGGTGTCTAAAAATTAGAATCTAAAATTTTGGTGAAAGTTTAGATAGTATAGATAAAATCTGGAAAGTTTTGCACAAATTTGACTTACGAATTGATCGCATAAATCCTCAAATCTGGAAAGTTTTGCCAATTAAGCAAAAATCTTCAAATTTCAACACTTAGCCCAAATGCTTGAATTTGGGCTAAGTATTGAAATTTGAGGATTTTTGCTTAATTGGCCCAATTTTGACATAACTTGACCCAATTAGACCCAAATTGACCAATGATAACCAAAATTGATCATGTTGACCAAATTTGACGTAGTTTGACCCGTTGACCAAATTTGACCAATGGATCGAATTCGACTGATGGATCGGATTCGACCGAATTAGATTTGGGTCGGTCGAGATTGATTAAGGATAGTCGAGTACGGAATCAAACCACATTTCAAAAGAACTGAAATTAAGCTTAAATAATGCAGATTCGAGTGAGCACTAGGGGACTGGGCCAGTTATCGACGGGACTTCAGTGCGCAAGAACCGAGGTGAGTAGTTTGATTTAGGTGTTTTCTATGACTTGTGTTCCTTGTATGAGACTTGTGTGAAATAACATGGTTTAAATGACATGGTTGAAAAGTGTAGATGTACACAGGTAATGAGACCATTGGCTCGAGGGCTAAGCGTCAGGGTCAGGGTACATGATGTGATTGGAATTAGATTCGAGAGCCAAGCGTCAGGTTTAGGGAATATGATCAGTGCGCCTAGCCTCAAAACCCACTTGAGTCATGACACTTGAAGGTCAAGCGTCAGGGTTAGGGTATTTGATGAGTACGCCTAGCTCATGACCCGCTCGAGTGGCCAGTAGGCCTGACTCAGGACCTGCTCTAACAATGACCATAGGTTGGGTTTGCTGATTTAACCCTAGCTTGAATACAATTTTAATTGGTATGTATTTGAGATGTTTTTTTAAAACTGTTGCACTGTTCATAACTGATTTTATACTATGCCATTCATTCAAATATTATATCATTTTTACTGCGTATGCATACATATACTATTTTGGAATGTTGGTTATGGTTGACATACTGATCTTACTACTCACTGAGCTACGTCGATTTTAGGCTCACTACTCTACTAATATTTCAGGTTCTTCCGTGGTTGATAAAAAAAAAAGGCGTGGTGATTGCATAGCTCCCTGACGATTTTTGTTCCCTTTTCTTGATTCTTTTGTTAGAGGTCGGTCATTCTTTTGTGTATGTATGTATATGTGTGTGGTAAATTGTATATTTTGGACAAGGCAAATATGTAATATAATGATCACTCTTCGTATGTTTGTTTATTTTTGCCTTAAGTTTTTTAATTATTCTGATGTCGTTTGTTGTAATAGATTGGAGGGGCTTAACAATGGTTGGACGAACTTGATATGGTGAGTGAGTTTGGGTCACTGTACCAGTCGGACCGCCCTTTTGCTTAGGCAAGGAGTCCTGACAATTTATGTCATATTTTTAATATTCTCCAAAAATTAGAACAAAGCCCCAAAAAAAGGTCGCCCCCATAATCAAAATGAGGAGCTTCTTTTGCCAACTATCTAATAGTTCCAAATCCAAAAAAAATATTAGATTAATTTCATTTCCCCTTTCTTTCTACAAATCTTTAGCAACTCAAATATCTTTTCATTGTACATTTAGCAAATCAAACTCAAAAGAGCAATTATAACTAGTAAAACCAAGTCAATTTTAGACAAAGTAATTATAACTAACAATTACCTCCTTGTTATTTTCTTTTTATTATTTTTTAAAAAACATATTTTTATATATAAATTTTATTTTACATATTTACTCAATATTATGTTAATTATTAATTAATAAAAAAAATAATAAATGATACACTACAAAATTTAAATAATCATTTTATTATATAATAATTAATTAATTATAAATTATTTAGTAGATCATTAGTAATCAATTAATTATTATATAAAATTTAAATTTTAATCTAACTTTAAAAAATGCATTACAAAAATAAAAAATATAACATAAAAATAGCAAAAAATATTTCATTAATTGTACAAAGATGCACTAAATAAAAACTGGAAAAAAGTTGAAAAAAATAAAAAATAAAAACCAATGCCATTTTTGGCACTGGCGTTGGTGCAAGGATGGAGCAATTTGGTGCTGGGTTAGAGATGGCCTTACACCGATAGTAGACCAATGTGCATACCACAGGGATCAACACTTGAGCATTGCATGGTAAAACAGCAACAAGAAATCCCATACCATGTCTCACAAGTCCAACTTGATGATCATCTTCATCAGAAATGTGGAGAAGATACACTAGACCAATTGGATCACATAGTAGCAGTAGAAACAACATGAGGACAAACCCAACTATCTTTCTACCTCTAAAAATTGGATTCTTGGCTCTCAAAACTGCCTTGAATCCATGGCAATCCGCTGCTGTCGAAACTACAAGACCCAATATCCAAATCACCGCTAGCTGAAGGTAGACCGTTGTAGCAGGAAAGCCCAGTGGGGTAGCAATAATCCATTTAGTTTTTCAATATTGAACACTGTCTCAGTCTTCTTGGTTGAGCTCAATAACCATCTACCATCCTTTCATAAGGATAAAGAATTGCTTAAAATGGCTTGATATAATTTCTTGACATATTGTGATATCCTCCCAAAGAGATAGACATGATCCTACATGTATAGGATATATTCTTCGATTTCTTCATTCTTTTCAGCTGTGAAAACGCGTAGAATATTAATAGGCCTTTGAAAGTCAGTAGATGGAAATAATCCCTGGATTATAAATAATTATATATTTCATCCTTATCACCAATTACCAAACATGCATGTCAATCTATCATATGCCATGAAGAACAGATTAGTGTTACAGTTTCAATATCTCATTGTCTTTGAAAGGTGTGAAAAAATAATCTAGGAAATACAATTACAAAATTTAAATGAAATATTATTTCTCAAGAAATTTACATTTTCTAAGCAGACTATTAATAGGCACGGAAGAAACTTGTGCAATGATAATTAAATAACCGTTGAACTGAAAAGCAAATCAATGGGTTTGGTATATGGTTTAAACTCCTGAAAAGATAATTTCTACTGCAAATTGTAGTAACAGAAGGCATGAGAGGTTACTTTGCTATTGAGAAAAAAAATGTTACAAAGCTTCAATTACACGAATAGCAATACATTAATATTAGAAAACACAAAGAGATACAAGGAAATAAACAAAAGCCCTCTAAAAATCAAATCCAAGAAGACAATTAGTGAAGAGCTGTATCAACAAGAAGGGGAACTGTAGGCACTTTGGTATAGTCCATCTCCTCTTCTACTCTTGACTTCCTCCCCGTGGCTTTTTTTGCACTCATATTAGAAAACTGTGTACACCATCAAACTCAACATTCCCAAAAGCCCATAAATAATTATTTTCACCAACCATATAACAATTGTAATCACCAACGTCATTGCAGATCTTTTTGCCACCATGTACCCAGGAAACAAAGAGACAACACCATATACTAGCAAAATAGCAAGAGTAACAACAAATCCTTGCACATTTTTCCCTCTAATAAGCCTTTCAGCCTTGCCAAGTGCCTGAAATCCATAAACATCTTCTAGTACTGAAACCACGAGGCTCAAGTTCCATATTACAGTAGTAGATAAATAGCAAACTGATCAAAAAAATCAGAACAACTCCAAAAACAAAGAGGAGCTTGGAACTACCAACTAATTGTATAAAAGTAAATATGAAAAGAGGTAGACTCAGAATAGTATAGCCCATGCTCAATAGAAAAACATAAAAGTAAGTTATAAGTTGCCTTTTCTATGTTAGTTTTGTTCTAAGAATCACATCTTTTGTTAGAAAAATGTCACATCATATACAACATGACATCTTTCAAATCTGAGTTGGTATGTTTGGTGCTTAGGTGTCCAATTCAATTAGTATTATAGAAAAACTTTTAAAGAATATTTCATAATTTGAAAATGGAATACCACTACTAATATTCTAGAAATATTTTTAATTTGTATAGAATATTATATAATTGCTATCTAATGATTTTTAGGAGATAGAATATTGCATGCTAAATTTTCTTTTGAAACTAGATGGTGCGTATTGTTTTAGAAACTAATATATTGCATATTGATTTTTAGAAATTGAAATATTACGTGCTATTTTAGAAATTAAAAGTGTTCACATCTTAAACCGTTGGAACAAGAATTTAAATCTTTAGGAATATTCTTCAAAATCTAATTTTAAAATCTTAACTAATTTCTAAAAAAAACTATATGCAGCAAATATGTGTTTTTTAAAACTAGAATATTGCGTACAATTGTATATTCTGTGTTTAGAAAAATAATTGTTGGATTGTTTGGTTAATTGTATGGAATGTTTTCAAATTTCTGATCATGACATTCTTTACAAAGTACTTCTTAGTTAGAGTGGGTATTGAAAATCCTTACCAAAAATGAATCTTTCTTAAATTCAAAAATTGCCTTTATTCAAATCCAATGATATCCAAAATACTATATAATCGTTGAGACAGTTTTCAATCCCTTGGAATGTTTTTGAAATCTTGCTGCTAGCATGTTTCTGGTCTTAATATCTTTAGGAAAATGTTCTCAATTTGATATGCTCAAAATCTTTTAAAAAATGAAACATTCTCAAACCCAGAAACAAATCTTTCTTTAAGATGGAATGCGATTTTCTTAAAAACTGCAACTGTTTATTCTCTGACAAAGAATTCTAAACCCTTGTGAAATATTTTAGAAATAAAATAGGCATAAAATCTTTATCAAAGGATTTCAATTTGCCCGGTGTGCTAAAGATCTAGCAATATTAGAAGGTTGCATAAGATTCCTCCTACTAATAGTAAGTTGCAGTTTTTTGCAAATTTGTCAAGACTGTGCCCATGGTATCCGATACAGTTGATCCTATTGTCTGCCTAAAAAATCACCCATAATTTCTATTTGCTATAAAAAATTTATATACTAAAGCTTATAAATATAGAGGTGTTTAAGTCCTTCATCATCACTCAGAGCTGCAAAGAAAATAGTATTTATACAAGAGTGATCCAATGTATTGAGAGTTGAATTCTTTATTCTTGTCTTATTGAGTGATCATGAAGGAGTTATGTTGTAACCCACTTTTTAAAACTGACGTCACGACTGACACATAATACCATATACGCTACACTTACGTATATAATACTATGTCAGCCTCTTACACTCAATATTACTCCCTATTCATCCAAAAATTTCGACAAAGTCTCCCTTAAAATTTTGATATATCCCAAATGAAATTTTCACCTGATAAACAACATTGTGATCCACAAATATATACAGCATATCTCATATATCATTCACAAATCAAAACTATTTTTCACGCTCATCTTAGTGAAGCTAAACTGATATCTCTCTAGCTGATATTACATATACAATGATAATTATAATTATACAAAAGTAAAACTCATAAAACAGATAACCCATGCACATAGTAAAACTGGAAGAGCTGTCTACTCTTCTTACACTGACCTTTTTCCTTTTCTATCGGTTCCTGAAATATTAAAAATTGAGTAAGCTAAAACATGCCCAGTGAATATTCTTTATCTAAGGCATTTAGATGCATTTAAATAAACATGCAAATGCTCAAATTCAGATAAACTATTCAAATTCAGCATACTCATTTACAAAATATATAGATGCATGTAACATAGTGCCCATGCTAATTTAAAACAATCATGCACCTCCTTATCCTTCCATGTAAAACAATTATGCATCTCCTTATTCTTCCAGATCTAGAGTCAGTCTCACTTCGTGTTTGGCCTCAACAAAAGTAGACTGCAACTCTGATTTGTCTCATTTCCAACTCATTTTGAGGATTATCACATAGGGAAAGGCTGATACTTCTCATGGCTCAGTTTCATAGGATTATCACATAAAGAAGTATTATTCCC
>JAJIYU010010152.1:0-16352 GCA_030144865.1 Tinospora cordifolia | reverse complement strand
GGTGCAAATACCATGGGTTTCCATGGTTTTGGTGCTCAAAAATGGCTGAAAAATCAAGAAATTCGGCCAAAAATGGGGTATTTTCGCACAAAAGGACAAGGAAGAGGGGGGTTGGACCCCCCTCTTGGCGCATGGGCCAGCCAGCCCAATTGGGCCGGCCCACGCGCCTGGCCCAGGTGCTAAGCGCGCCAGGCCGCGCATGCGGCCCAGTTCCCGCACGGGCGGGTGCCCGTGCGGGCCGGGCTTTCGGCCCAGGTCCCTCCCCCCTTTGCATTTTCTTTTTTTTTTTTCTTTTTTTTTCTACCAATACTTATACACCAAATATATACGTATTATATATCAAAATTTCACATTTTTCGTCCTCTACAATTATAAATTGTTTAATTCATCATTTTCTATCAAAATATCAACATTATACCCAATTACAACATTTATCAAATTATTTTCTCCAAAAATCATTTTTTTCATCCAAAAATTCTATTTATCATTCGAAAAATCTGATAATTGCTTCAAAAATTTATAAATTAATCCCATAAATTATTTCCCTCAAGAAAACACATTTTCCTAATATTTCCATGTGTTTTCTCCTTAAAATTGTATTTTCTCGAATTATTTCTATTTCCTTTAATAATAAATTCAAATTTGAGAAAAATAGGGAATAATCTTGTATTTCCTCATTATAATTCTAGAAAATACATTAAGTACATGTATGTCGGACCCGTCGTTCCAATGTTAAAAATGTGGGTCGTCACAAGATTTTATTTGTTTAGATTATATTAAATTTGAACCATCACATTATGCTTTGATAAATAGGTGTGTTAATGACTATTAGATTATGTCTTATCATATTAAGACATTATTCATTTTAAAAAATGTTGCACTAAACAATGTTAATCTCTCTTAAATTTTGTTACCTTTTCATTTAAATGAAATGGTACTTATGGCATGCAAGCCGAGCTGAGTTGGATGGTCGATAGGCCAAGTGGAGTCTGCTAGACAGTAAGCCGAGCTGAGTTGGCTAGCTTGTGAGTGACGCTAGCGGCACGTGCATGTGTTTCATTTGCACATCAATGACGAAGAAGAACTTTGCTTCTTATTTTGGTCCCTAGCAAAAGAAATTTTAACTTCTACATGTAAACTTATTTCTAAAGTTTTAAGTTTTCAATATGAGATTATTTAAAATTCAGCACATTTTAGACAATACACAATTTGCAAGTAAGCGCAAAAATTAACTATCATTTATTTTGATATGATTTGGAAAAAAAAAAGAAGAAAACAGAAAAAACCTTTGCACTTCAAAGATTAATTATGAACTTTAATTTAATGAAAATAACAATATTTGATTAATTCAAACTTGTCCAAAATATGTCCAGTTCACATATTAAATCTCTGTATCTTAGAATACATAAATAGCAGGGAATTAAGTTACAAAGAGAGCCAGTTAGATTAAGACACTTACAAACAATATGTTGGAATAAACGAAAAAGAACTTAATGAAGTGAGATATTGAGGACAGCTAAAGGAAACATCAACAAACAAAATTCACACAATTAACCAAGTTACAATAACGTGATATTCCTTTCTGAGTAAGTGATTGTTTTATTTTAATATTGCAGTGAGGATATAAATGAAATTATTTTTAAAAATGAACTCTAAATATGACTTAATTAATTATATAGGAATTGAGACATAAAACTACTAGCTAACACCACAAAGCTGATACATGAACTGATTGAACATGTTAAAATAAATATTTTACTTTTTATTTTTATGTTAAAAATTAAAAAGACAAAGCACAATGGTGAGAGGTATAAGAACTTGAGTTAGGATACTATGGACTATGCCAACTAATTACCATTATCCTACTCACACTTTTATGCGAAAAGAAAAAATAACTCACGTACTAGTAAAAGGAGCTAATTAAACTTCTAACTTTTATTGATGAAGTTTGGATGTAAACTACTAGATAAAACTAATAATAAATTAAAATATGCAACCTATAAATTTATTAAGAAGAACACTATTTACAATATTAAAAAAAATTAATTGTAGCTTAACTTTGTGATTGTAATATTGAATTCATCATAACAAGTTGAAGAAAACATTTACATTTTCGACTAATCATTTAGAAATATAGATGTAAATTTTAAATTATAAAATAAACTTGTAAAGTTAAGTCCTAGGGTCAACCGGACTTTGAAGGATACATGCTGAGATATGGAGATAAAGAGTGTTAATAGCCTATTCAAGCTGACATATGATGCGGGGCATAAATTAGTCAAACCTTCAGAGCTTGAGCTGGCCCAAGCAAGTCAAAGTCAAGCTGTCATATGAAGGGGGCATATTAAGGTTGCAGGATATATATAAAGCTGGCAAGACGGTGACGTGAAGATTCCCTTCCTATAATTTTCAAAGACTAATAGAAACAAAACACAAGAAAATCCAAAGTTCAGAGCGTAACAGATTGTCCTTCCAATGTCATTGGTGTACGTTCTCCTCGCTTGTGCCTTTCCCATTTTCTCTAATCAACCTCAATCTTTATAATAAATTTGGTCCACGAATAATATAATTACCCCAAGCCCTCAAGATATGATCATAACTAATTTTAAAAGGAAACAAATAGATTGCCTTACTTAACACTCAACAGAATCCTTCTTATATATATATACATATTTTTACCTTCTACCTACAATTCATTTTCATTCAAAACCTGTATGTTTACAACATCAAAACCATAAAATACCAGAAAATACAGCGGCATAGCTTTTAATATGCTCCATAAGAAGATGTTCCAAGTTAGGAGACTAATTTTTCTAAATCTTCCTTTTTTGATTCTCCATAGAAAATCTTCTTTTGATGAAAAAAAAAGAAAGAAAAGAAAAGTAGTAAATTGTAAATATATAAGACTATCTCCAAATGATTTTTTTACGTACGTGGGTTTTTATTTAATTCTGCATTCTACACTTGCTCTTTTTGTTTGCAAACAAAAGATTTACTTTCTGGTATCCAATATCGCAGAATGAAGCAATCAAATTCCTACCATATATAAATCCCTACAATTAATACATTTCCTCCACGAGCTTATATAGTCACTAGCAATAATATTACAACTGGCTTCAACGTTACAATCTCTCTCGTCTCTCTTTGGGGTTCAGTTCCATCTTTATCGTCATGAGTTCCTCCTGTATCCAAAACTGCTTCTCGCATATTCTGCTGTTGCTGGTGATTTCACTTGTGTTTCATATGCAACAAAATCACGGTTACGTGGTGAGTCAATTGACGAGTAGTAGCGGAAGTGGGTGCGATATTTATGATGGAAATTGGGTATTTGATTCATCCTATCCTTTGTACAAAAATGTTTCTGCTTCCTGCCCATTCATTATAAAGGCGTTCGACTGCTTGGGAAACAGTCGACCCGACACCCTTTATCTCCAGTACAGATGGAAGCCCAATAATTGCGAATTGCCAAGGTACGCCACTTTTGCCTTTTTATTTTTTTTTTTTTTCCATTTTTATGATGAAATACTTGGCCATTTAGTACAAATCATGACCACCTAAGATAATAGGTTTTATTAATTAAGAAAACACATTTTCAAAAATAAAATTATAAATCTAATTTAGAGGCTTGCACAGCAGATTTATCGCAAATACTATATATATATATAGAGAGAAATTTTAACCTAGTTTATTTATTTATTTTATAATTAAGAAGAGGAGTGGAGGAGTCTCATTTCTCAACCTCTTGATTGGAAATGGGGTGACTTATCCACTGATCTTTTCGTTCAGTGTTTTCCTTTGAATTATATTATATTGCATAAGAAATGAAATCAATTTGGTAGTTTCTTCTTTTAAAGACTAAATAGGTGGTATTAATGTGTTAAAAACTAATTAAATTCCATTTCAACCTTTAAAAAAAGAAATTGAAAAAGAAGACAGTTATTAAGCAGATGTAATAACACAACCCAGTTGTTTTTTACTAATAACATATAACTTTTTTCTAAAGAAAAAGGGTTTAGATAAATTATTTTCTGAATTTTGATCTTATTTTTGAATAACAAAGAAATAGTTAATAGAGCCCATTCGTAGAAAAAGTTAAAATAGGCTGTTCACAACAATACTTATCGGCACGTAATTTCTTTGTTCGTATATTCACTCAATATATGTGCGGTTTGAAGCATTTAAAAAGATCACAACACATTGCCATAATTTCTGTATGTAAGTAGATCTTGTAATGTAAAAGCGTCCTATGCCCTGGCTTTTCATTTTGAAAAACTATCTTATGGGGTTAAAACAAAACAATCTCAAAGTTAGCTAATCTATTGTTGTTACCATTTACTACAAAGCTTTTAGTGCAATAATGTAGTATATGTAAGCGAAAAGATGAACATTATATTGGGCTTTAGGATGTGTGTCCCTACAACTAAAATTAAAGCTGATTGCAGCTTTCGGCCGACACTTATTGCTACACAACTGAAGAAAATCCAATATATGATGATTCGGTGGTTGTGATTAATGTTTGGGTATTTTAAGTTTTTGTTGCATGTAAGATTAGCTAATGATTGCAGAGCAGTGAGCCGGTAAGTGAGTGGGGTACACCAAGTTTGTTACAACACGTGAACTCCTTTGCTTACTTCAACACCACACTTCGCTTCATCTGCTACTTTACTTTCCTCTCACGAAACAATCATTGGGATTTGGTTGCACCCTGCTTCGCCAACCACCATGTAATAAACAATACTCATCGCACGCCCGCGCTAACGTTGGGAGTTTCCCACCATAACAATAGAAGAAGACAGAAGTAAATGCAAGGTTTTGTAGGTGCCAAAAATCTAATTAAGGACACGAGTTAGTCACTTTGTATTAAATTCGTGCTAAAACCTAACTTGACGTCAACTATTTAGGTTCATCATTTTAAAATTTCAACCCAATTCAATCTATTTTTGAATCTAACTCAATCAAAATAGCTTATGCTAATTTAGAATAGGCAGTTTGATCAAGTGCTTGGTTAAGCTTTATATTTTACATGTAATTTATCGATATAAAATCTTTTGTCATTCGTCTTTTGTTATTTGTTTATGCACGGTTTAGAGATTTAGAAATTTTTCACTTATTTTTATGAAATAAATAGTTTTGTTAATATTAGGTATTGATAGAAAGTAATAATAATTTTTCAAATAGTAGTATATAAATCTGAGTTTATTTTCTTAATTATACAACTCTAGGATTGTATTGTGACCCAACACAAACTAAATCAGGTGGGGTATTTTAAAATCTAACCTAACTCAAATAACATATTGAAGTCAATCCAAACAAACCAAAAAAGTTTGAATTAGTTGATTTGGTCGAGTTAATGAGCATCCCTATAGTAAGAGAAATTAGCTTTGAAAAAGCTTTTTACAAAATGCTTCTTGTACAAAAATGCATTTTTGACAACATCTCTACTTCTATTGTTGAAAAATTAACTTTTTGTTTTTAGCAAAAACGGAGTAGACTAGCCTTTCTTAAAGACACTTTTTCGTTTCTTTATTTTTTTTCAAAAGAACTAATTAAAAAAAGCATTTTTGCTAAAGTTGTACCACAAGGTTGTCCTTCTAATATAAAACAACTTGACACACTTAATTAGGTGTGTGTAATAATTGTTCCTTTGATTAGCTAAGTAACTAGTAACCTAACCGATGAAAAAGAAAAGAATAAGTAAATGAACACTTTGTTGGGGCCAAAAACCTAATAAGAGACAGGAAGGTTCATTAGTTAGATTGTACTGAATTAGTCGATCCTAGCTAGATGAGTTTAGCCCTAAGCAATTGCCTCGTCACTACAAGGCTAAGGCTTTGCAGCTTTTTCTTAACACTTACATCGAGGTGACATTACCTCAATGTAAGTGTTGAGCAAACAAACAAGTTTGAGATGACTATCTACAAGCTGGCTCACAGTGCTTATATCATCTCAAGTTTCTTTGAGTACCTTCCTATCATTTTTGTTTGAATTAAAATTCCTTCATATTTTTTAGGACAATTGCTCTTAACATGCTCCAATTTTTAACAACCAAAGAAAACCAGCTCATTAGATTTAACTCTAAGCTTCTTTCCTTTATGGCATTTTCAAGTTTGAGCTTCGTTTCTTACCCCTAAAAAACTTGTTAAAACATTTTAGACAGCATAGTAATGTCCTCATTTTTAGTCTTATTTTTTAAGGCATTTTCAACTTTGGTATTAACAAGTAAAGCTATAGCTTTCTTCTTTAGTCATCAACCTTGGCCACAACTTGGTTATATATGTAGTCAATCCAAGCTTATGGGCTATCAGTGATCTACTTTATTTTATTATTTGTCTAGGTTCGATGGCCAAGCCTTTTTACAAAGATTTAGAGGCAAAAGCATAATGTTTGTGGGAGACTCGCTAAGCTTGAATCAATGGCAATCTTTGATTTGCATGCTTCACATCACAGATCCAAAGGCCAACTACACCCTAGTTCGAACTCAAGGAATGTCTACGTTTACAATGCTAGTAAGTTCTATCTTAGTTACTATTTTTATTTTTCAATCTTTAGGATGATTAGAAAAATAATAAATTATGATACATGCGTGCATCAGATGAGATTAGGGGAATAGATTTATGAGCATTTGCTTTGCACAACTATAATTGGGAAATTTGAAATTCTTTGTGTTTAGTTTTTTTATTTTTTTGCTAAGTATATATAAAATTATACTTCAAAAGTACAGAAAAGCATTAAATTTCAGTAGTTATAATAATAGTTATTTATAATTGATAAGTTCTAGATGTCATAGGGAAAGTTGTTTTAAATTAAAACAGAGGCTTTTAGAAAAAATAGAGATATACCGTGACAAAAGTAAAGAAGCATGGAAAGAATAAAGAATCAATAATTAACACTAAAAAAAAATAGAGATATACCGTGACAAAAGTAAAGAAGCATGGAAAGAATAAAGAATCAATAATTAACACTAAAACAAACTTGGCTTTTAGCAACGGATATTTTCATTGCTAAACACTAATGTTTTGTAGCTAAAACTTTTTAATAATAAAAAAAAACAATTGTTAAATTTGTTGTTTATGCGTGACTGTAATACATTAGCAACAAATAGTTTTTTCATTGCTAATAACTTCTTTAGCAACAATTTTTTTTGTTAAAAAGTTATCTATAACAACAAATTATTTTGTTACTAAAAGTTTATTTTAGTAACAGATTAATTTATTGCAAATTTAAATTTTAGCAATAAAAGTTTAAACTTTAACAACAATATTTTTTGTTGCTAAATTATGCCATTAACAACAATATTTGTTGCTAATAGTTATTTATAACAACAAGATTTGTTACTTTTTTAATTTTAACAACAAAAAAAAGCTATAATGAACAAATTTCTTTTAGAGTAATTTATATATTGATAATCATAATAATACACACAAGTTTTACTTTTGTACAAAAAGCTTATTTTTTTTTTAAGAAAAAAAATGAGAAATTAATACATGATACCCATAAAATCTTTCAACTTGAAAGTAATGTAATGATGGCCTAAGAGTTTTCAACACAAATGAAACAATGTGCAATGAGAAAGTACCAACAACTAGGCCTAATTGGCTCTAAAATTTCACTCTAACAATATGGTTTGCAAACTTCAAAGAAGGCATTGTGCCACTAACAACGAATACAATTTTACATTCTTTTTGGCAATCTTTAAGTTGTTGCATGACAAGTTCCTCATTTCTTTCCGCACCTTTATCCAAAATGCCAATACCCAATTCTGCATCAGCTTGGAGCCAACCTCCATTCAACAAGGAAGTTGGAGTTATGCATCTATTGCAATGCTTACTTCTATCAAAACTACAACTTCTAATTTTGTAGCTGATAATGTTTATAAAAATAGATAAATAAATATCAAACCTCATTAAAGTTGTACTCTTATTGCCATGCATTAAGCATTTTAAGCTATAACATTCCTGAAAGAAGTTGTTGTACAAAAGGACTCAGCTCCAAAATGTAATCTGCCAACACCTCCAAAAGAAAGGCTAAGACATGTAATCTACACTAGCAAGTTGAAAAAGAAATCGAGGATGTGACTGGTACAGACAACATAATTGAAGCGTGACAATACATATGTAAGGACGTAGAGAACACATGGATCTGTTTATCCAACATGATTAAGGTGCTCAAAAAAACCAAAAATTTTCAATCAATACTAAAATCTATTTTAAGAAGTACTTATAGCATACACCAACTAAATATTAATAAAGGAAAAACATGATAAATGAAGAAAATAGTATTACATGAAGGATAGTGTCGTTGATAAGCATCCCTCCAAAAGAGACAACACTAACAAATTCCTTCTTCTGCTTCTTGTCATTGGTGAGAAGACAAGACACAAGAAGCTTTGATTTTGAATTTATCAAATTGAAGGTGTCTTCGATATCATCAACCTTTTACAAATAGAAGATTATACATGGTAAAACTCACTTTGTTATTTTATCATATTAAATTGCCAAAAAAAAAAATATTTTCAGGGAAGAGCTTTTGGTCCTTACTTTGAGAATGGGAAGTAGAGGACCAAATATCTCTTCATTCATGATTAGAGAATTGTTTGGAACATCCAACAGGAGGGTGGGAGCAATTTTTCTACAAAGTAAATAAAAAAAATGTTTTGGAAATGTTTCTTTTCACCCATTTTGCTTAGTTTATATATCAACACCTGTAATTGGAACATAAATAGATAAAACTCCTAGGTGATACTTGTCTCTTTGGCCTTTTTCATCATCCAAGAGTTTTGACAAGCAAGCAAAGTAATTAGAGTTCACAATACGAGACAGGCCTTCGGATTCCAATGGATCCTTCCCAAAAAATTCCTCCAATGTAGTTGCAACTCTTCCCTTAGCAAAGGCAGATACACTCTGGACAAATTGCCCTAAACCTCTATTAATGAAAGGAAACTAATGAGAAAGCTTTTATTCACTTACTTGAAACTACATACAACAAAATAAAATAAAATAAATCAAAAACAAAACAATCAGGTACTTACATTCCATTGATCATCACAAGGAACATGGTAGCTATTGCAAGTCCACCATTGGTGGAACGATGCCTAACTAGATATCCACCATACCAGAGGAGAAGCACATAGCAGCAGAAAATAGTGAAGTAAGTCCCACCTAATCCAATCCCTTTAACAAATTCAGTCTTGTAACCAATCTGTTGTGTAATTCTTAAAGCTGATGAATAAGCTTGCAAGGCTCTTGACTCAATATCAAGTTCACCCACTTTGAATTATCGGCAAACAAAAGTAATGGAGTTTCTGGTTATTTCAACAAGGACCATTATAATTTGCCCTGATGCCAAAAAATTGCTTAGACGACTTCCATTAACTCACTTGTTTTACCACATTTCTTGCCTGGGAAAGGGCTTCCTGGCTCTTAGATGAGAGTTTGGCCAATGTTAATGTTTGGATACCTCCAATCACAACAATGAGAGGAACAATCACAAATGTAACAAATGCCAATTGCCCAACTGTAGTGAATCCCACGACAAATCCAAATACGAATGTAGCCATGTAATGAACAAAGTTGCCCTATTAGAAACAAAAGCAGAATAGATTATTCTTCATCATCATTTATATACAGGAGGACCAATGTTGATGATTTGCAATTTGTAAAAGTGTGCTTATTGCCAGAAATCCAAATCACACGTTTACAGTAAAAAAACTAGAGCTTAATCACTAAAAATCTTACAAAGCTTGTTGCTAGTCCAAAAAGACAGTTTGGAACAAGAATAAGAGCTAAGTTTCACAGATTGATTTCTTGTAGAATATGCAGCTTCCTTGTCCAAGTCAAGCTTTCCCTTATTGTTCCTATGGTGGATATTTCAGACGCGTTTCAAAATTGACTTTGTAAGCTTATATGTATCAAGTTAAATGGATGGTCTTTCTTTATTTGTCTTTCAATGTCCAATTTCTACTGCCTCAATTACTCTTTTTTGCAATATTCTATTTCACAACGACAAAAGAATAGGAGAGATAATTAGGGAAGGCATTGCCACTCATGGTAAAATAGAATATTCCAATCATTAATAGAAGTGATAGAATATGATTCATGTGCCAACTCAATGAAGTTGGTTGGTTGAGTTTTTTCCTTTTTACATTTCCTATGTTAGAATATGAAATATAGCATGAATCAAGTCATAATACAACTGTTTTGTGGTGTTATGAAATAACTTGTGTATGAAAAGTGCTTAATGTTAGAGCATATATAAAGTATTTCATGTATTCTATAGATGAATATTTTCATGTGCACAACCTACAACGTATCAATGTATATATCTTTACATTTCAACTTGCCTAACTAGAAAAGTAATCTTACATCAGAAAAAAAAAAAAGCATTTAGTCTGTCAAAGTTCTAAAACTATTTTTTCTAAGTTTACACAGCAAACTGGATTTTATTCAAAATAGCAAAAGGTTGCCTTCTGAATTTTCTTTTTAATTATAACTCATTCATTCCTATTAGAAACCATTTCAATTTTATTTGTAGGGATCCATGATTATTTATTGAAAAAGAAAATGTTAATGCAATTAGAAATCATTTCAAGTACTCAATAAAGGAATCAGCTCTGAAAGCTTAATGCATGCCACTATATTCAAACTAAGCCTATTTAAGAGTGTCATTATGATCACATGAAACTTCCTGGCTTGAAGAAGAGGCCTCTTCCGTTTCTATTTCATCAATATCACTCATGAAGTTCTTGTCTTCAATTAGTGATATAACTGCAAAAGAGGCAGAACAATAGATCTTTCAACTAATCACCCCATTAAATACTATTATAAAATTAATATAACAATATCTTCCTCCTGATTGCAATCTTGAAAATTAACATAAATAGTTCACCCTATTTACCCCATTAAAAATTAAAACCACAGGGAGAATAAAAAAAACTACACTCATAACACTTGATAAATTAACAACAGATAACATGTTTGCCAAAAGAAGTACAAAACATTGAGTTTCAAATGAAATTGAAAGAATAAGAGAAAAAGATGAGAGAACTTAACAAAATGAGATCCTTTTTTTAAACAAGTGACAGGTTATTTTTTAAAGAACACCACCTGCATTCCAAATACAAAACTTATGACATAATAATATGAAAAATTGAAAAAGAAGTATTTGAGATCTAATCTAATTTTTACTACAGAAAGCAAACACACAAACATTTGGCATGAGACTTCTAGAACACTGATTGCAAATTTCAATTAGGGATTCACTTGGATATTAATCAAAATGAACATTTTTAACAAATGCTTTAGATGCGACATAATATCAAATAGGAAAAAGACTTTGTAGAAGCATCAAGTCTTAACTTTCAAGTCTCCAAATTGAAGTGGTGAAAGGACTGAACTTATTCACTCTTGAACAACAATGCAGAGACATGGGACAGAACAAAGGAAATGACTATAAAAAATTATCATAAATGAAATAAAATATAGGACATTGTATTAGTTATCAGAATGTTCTCAAAATAAAATATTGAACAAAGGAAATGACGATGATAAGGAAATAAAAATTAGATCAGTAGCCTAAAACCAAAATGCAATCAAAGATGCAAACAACGATCAGAGCTAAAAACAAAACCAAAGATGGAAAAGGTTGAGCTAAAACATCTCAAACATCTTCTTCTCCTTCATTTAAACCCTAGGGTTGGACTGAGATATGGATGGAGAAGATGCTACATAGGATGTTGTTGTTGATGATTTGAAAGGAGCTAAATGTCTTGAAAATTGGCTGGTTTGGTTAACGACGACCTTTAAGAGGTCGATGATGAAGATTTTGGTGGTAGAATTAGGAAAAATGCTAGGGTCTGGGAGCTTTTTTGAATGGTAAATGGAGATAAAAGGGATGGAGGATAGACGGGCAGAGAGATGAGAAATAAGATGAGTGGACGAATAGAGAGATCGAGCAATGATGAGGTTTTATCTTTAATTTAGTTGTTGCTATGTTATTTATAAAATAATAGCAACAAAAATAATGTTTCGTTGCTTAAATAAAATAAGATTAAGGAACTGTTTTTGGAACAAAAAATTATTATTTGTTGTTATAAGTGATATTTTGCAACAAAAAAAGTTTTTTGCTATTTTTTTATGAAAAATGCAAGGATAGTGTTTTTATTGCAAGATAGGAGTAGTATACAACAACAAAAATATTTTATTCTTGTAAATTTTGTTGCTAAATACTAACATTTGGTTGCTAAATAAGCCAATAATTTATTCATTATATATATATATATATATATATATATATATATATATATATGTATGTATGTATGTATATAAAGAAATAAAATAAAAGTAAGCAGAGAATGAAAACTTGCCTAGCATTACAATTATAGATTATAAGGTAAATAGGTATCACCCGTAAGTATGTATAATGCATTTGCAGGATTACAATATCAAAGTGATGCTGACCCGCAATGCACTTCTAGTGGATGTCATTCCAGAAAAGGAAGGTCGAGTTTTGAAACTGGACTCTATCCAACATAGTGCCCAACAATGGCTAGGGATCGACATGTTGATCTTCAATACGTGGCATTGGTGGCTCCATACTGGAAGAAAACAACCGTATGTCATTTTTCATTTATATGTGTATATATATATATGTATGTATGTATGTATGTATGTATGTGTGTGTGTGTGTTATGCATAATATTTGAGTACTGATTGTTGCATGGGGATTGATCTTGTGCCGCAGATGGGACTTAATTGAAGAAGGAGGCAACACGTACCAAGACATGGATCGTTTGGTGGCTTATGAAAAGGCATTGACCACGTGGGGTCACTGGGTTGACTCCTTCATTGACCCCTCCAAAACTAAGGTCTATTTCCAAGGGGTTTCACCTGATCATGACAAGTAAGTTCCACGAGCAACCCAGTACAGTTAATTAGCTTCAATTTCTATGTAGATAGGTACATTAAAAGATCTATTTACTGATGAAAAAAAAAAAAACAAATACCATGTTCTTATTATATACTATTTTTTGTAACTTAAAATAGAGGGGCTGAGTGGGGAGAGCCAAGTGCGGATCACTGCTTGGGGCAAAATGTGCCATACAATGGGTCCGCATATCCCGGTGGTTCTCATCCGGCTCAAGTGGTACTGAAGAAAGTGCTGAGCAAAATGTCCAAACCAGTTCATTTGCTAGACATCACCAAACTCTCACAACTAAGAAAAGACGGGCATCCATCAGCTTATGGCCTCGGAGGCTGGAGAGGCATGGATTGTACTCATTGGTGCCTTGCTGGTGTTCCTGACACTTGGAACCAGTTGCTTTACGCATCCCTTTGAACCAAAAAAAAATAGCGATTAATAATTTTTATTGCTCAACATTTCTATTAGCATTGATTTAAATTTTTATTGAGAACCAGTTCCTTTACGTATGATCTATTATATATACATAATGATTATTATATATATTTATTGGATGATGATTAATTATCATCCAATGTCAAAATGTTGGTGGAACAAAAAAATTAAAGGTGCCATTCAGTCTCTAGATTTCTCGGGAGCAATAGTTTTCCTCTCATTTTTGCGAGATGGAAGACATTTTATGTGATGATTTAGTCATTATCATTAATAATAGTTTGATAATATTGAAATATTCTAATGTGAGAGCAACTCACTTGCAGTATACTCGTCCAGCTACACTCCATGTTCTAGAAGACAATTCCCTTAATTACTTAGTTAGATGGCTCGATTGCAAGATGTTTGAAATTGTAAATTAGAAGCAAACAAGAATGTATTGGGCACTACTAGCTAATATAATTGTGCAATCTTTATCTCAAGAAGATATAATTAAGTACAAGCTTCAACTTAGTTTCTTGAATTTTGTTGAGATTTTTTTTTAGTATCACATGACAGTAGTAGAGTACTTATTGCCAATGGCACACCATCACCTTTAATTGTCTCTTCAGACTTCAGTTGCAGGACATAGCAGTGCACAACTTCATCATGGAAAGAATACATTTCAATGGTAATTGACCAAGGAATCATCTCCAATGAATTATAAAACTCTGCGCTTGGGGTCACACACCCCGATTTTCACACTTAATTAATTACATGCACAATAAACTCTCACCAATCACGTAATTAGAATGTGAGTTTTTATTATTTTAAACAATTCTCTTACAGTTAAAACTTGAATACAAGGACATCAACAACGCCTAACGTTTTGCACTTGTGATTTCAATTCAACTGCGATTAATGCCACCATATTACTCATTAATTAATATGAAAGTGAAACAAAGTTTCTAAACCAGTCTGAATAATATGTAGGTTGAGATCAAAATGTATTTATACCATCCAAGATTTACATAAGCCAATAGGCTTATTACACATGGCATACACTGATACATCACTATATTGTTCTCTACAACGGAATGTTAACTAACTGCTCCTCTGTTTTGCTATTACTCTATTATCTGCAACTCTTTTCTATTACTTTGTTTTCCTGTTATACACTATGCCTCTACTACGCTCTTAATGTCCTACTCTCACATCCCTTCTCAATTGAATGGATGGAGGACACACATAAAGATTGTCCTGAAGAAATACAAATCGAAAAGGAGACACAACCTTTGTCAAACACTACAACAAACTTAGTATTTAACAACGAAAACATTCGTTGCTAAACATTAATTTTCTGTTACTAAAACTTTTTAGCAATAAAAAAATTTTGTTGCCATATTTATTGTTAATAGTGTGTGACAGTCATAAATTAACAACAAATAATCAATTCGTCGCTAATAGCTTATTTAACAACAAAAATATTTTTTTGTTAAAAAGCATCTATAGCCACAATTTATTTCGTTGCTAAAAGTTTATTTTAGCAACAAATTAATTTGTTGTAAAATTAAAATTTTAGCAACAAGATTTTATAATTTAACAACAATAATTTTTGTTGCTAAATTAAAAAACAAACTGCACTTAGCTTAAGCCTAACTTAAATATTCATCTTTGCATCTTGTCAATGGATTGAAAAACTGCAGTTGAAATAGTGGAATAGCTCTTGAAGAACCTACACAAGTATTTTTGAGAAATGTATCATATGATTTAATAGAAGCACTAAATGATACAATTTTTGGTGGGTTATCCCATTTTCAAGTAAAATCAAAGGCTCAACAAGAAACAAAGTCCACCAATCCCAAAAATAAAATACCAAGATCAGGTGTAAACATTGATTAGGGAAGAAAATTAAAAAAAAAAAACTAAAAAAGAGACAATCCTGCCGCTCTTCGTACAGATCCATGCTCATTGTTGCTTCTATCATGTCAGATGCCTGCAATTCAAGACCATTAATGAGCACAATTCCATCAAAGGCAGTGAATAAAAACATAGTTTTGTCTATAGATCCACCACCTCTAAGATGATGGCTTCAACTTGCTACAACTATTGAGTACCATCCTATTCCATGGAAATCTAATGATTGGAAATGGAAATGCAAGAGGTGAGGGATGAGGCCCAAGTAGGGGTTTTACCAGAACATGAAGGTCCAAAAAAAGTAAATAAATAAAACTATATAATTTAATGGGCACCAATGAAGTCTTGAATGGTTTTGGGCTCAAGCTAAGTGCAGTTGGTTGCACTTAGCTTGTTGTTTTTGCCCAAAAAACAAACAACAAAATAATTTAACAACAAAAATTTAGCTAACTTCAATATCCATCTTTGCATCTTGCCCAAAAAAACAAAATTTCTCTAAAAGAACAAGAGGTTTGACTATGCACCTAATGAAGTCCAAGTTTCCTAGAATCTGTTGTGATCACCCTAGGTCTTATAATGTATCCACGTTAACATGAATTTTTACAAATTTAAAATAAATATAAAAATGAGTGAAAACTTGTTTCTTATTATTATTATATGATATTTAATCAAGATAAAATTTATTAGAACATTGATAGCTAGAAACGTGCGTGGAAAAGTGTTAAAAAATAAGTGTCTTGCTGCCGACCGCGGTCCTTGATGTGAGAAACCCAAAAAAATGCAAACAAACTATGGACCGCGGTCAACAGTGGAAAAATTGTAGAAACGAGAACTAGGTCACATTGGTGACCGCGGTCCGTGAAGTGCCGACCGCGGTCCATAAAGGAATGACCGAGGTCCAAAAAGTGAAAACCTCGGTCCGTGTGTGAGTTATATATACTTTTCAAGCGCAGAATTTCTCATTTGCACTGAAATTGCTTGGGATTCGGAGAGGAGCGACGGGAGAGCGATTCAAGGTAAGTTTTATGATTTTCTTTGGGTTTTCTTTAAGTTTTGAGCTCATTTAAGAGTATTTGTTAATAGTTTGTGAATCAAAGTGATTAAGATCC
>JAJIYU010010151.1:0-16399 GCA_030144865.1 Tinospora cordifolia | reverse complement strand
TACATATTCTAAAATACTCTCTAATTTATATGCTAAATTCTTAACCTATTATAATCTCTATTAAATTTTTATTTTAATACTATTTTTGTATCTTAATATTTCAACAAAAAAATTTTAAAATATAATTACATTTAAAACTTTTTTAAAATCATATCATACCATATGATTTTTTTAATATAAGTTGTTATAATAAAAATAAAGGTCCAATGTGGACTGACCCAACCCGACCCAACCGATTACATGTAACTATTGGAGCTCCACCCCTTAAGGCGACGAGTATCAAGTCATTGGCGGGCTGGTTAAAGTTAGGGGTGACAATTTGTGTCATTGTGTCATAAATGGGTCGTATCGTAAATGAGTCGTGTCATATTTATTGTAAACGAGTCGTGTCATAAACGAGTCGTGTTATAAAGGGATTGTGTCGCACCCGTGTTTATAATCGTGTACCTGTATATGACCTATTTAACTTTTTATAATTAATTTTTAAAATAATTTTTTTATAAAAAATATTAATAAAAATATAAAATTTTTAAAAATTATATCTAAAAAATAAATTACACTATTAACAAATTAATAAATATATTAATTTTAAATAAACTTATTTATAGTTTATTTATTAACTTATACATAATCATATTAGACGTGTCATTTTTGAATTTATCAAGTTAATCTGTTTATGACTCATATTTAATCTTATCTAATCATATTTTACTCATTTTAATTTTAATTTATTTATATTAAATTTAAATTTATTAACTATCCTATTCATGTCAGGTTATTATATTATATTACAAATTATTACCCGTAGTTGAAGTCACGCACGTCAACAAGATGAGCTTGGGCGAGGCGACGCGATCCGATGCATGGTGCCAGTGCGGGCGCGAGTGCGAGTGCAAGTGCGCGTGCGCGTCGTGACCGTGTTAAAGGAAAGCGGTCTTTTCTGTGTTCCTTTTTCTCCCGTTGTTGTTTCTTCAACCAGCCTCCGTTTCAGGCGAACCATTCATTCGTTGCCCTCTTCGATCTTACAGCACAGTAAGAAAGCGAGAGGGGAAAAGAAGAAGCGCCATTACTAGCGGCAGAAGCATCACCAGCTGGTAGTGTTTCGTGTTTACCTGCAAGCTCCTAGAGAGAGAGAGACGGAGAGAGAAACGAGGAGAGAAGAAGAATGGCAGGTGCACCAGCGCGAGCCCGCGCCGATTACGATTACCTCATCAAGCTGCTACTCATTGGCGATAGCGGCAAGTTTCTTCTTCCTATTCTTTTTCTTCTTCTTTGGCCTTACTCTCTTTCTCTATTTCGTTGCGTTTGATTTGGATAGAGGCAGGATTTTGTGTTTGTTTTCATCTTCCTTTGTTTGTTTGAATCCGAGGATGTGAAGGACGATCCGTTATTCGGTCGAATATGAATTTTGCTTGGCGAATCTGATTGTTGTTTTTTGTCGCTCAATTCGACTTCGTTAGCTTGGATCGTAATTTTATTTCGTTGTTGGATGTTTTAGTCGGATTTCGGCGATCAGTTCCACCTTGTGCTTGTTTTGATTAGTACTGATAGTCCTGAGATGCTTCTTTTGCGCATACTTCGGATTGGATGGAAGACGATCTGTGCCGATCTGTTGTTGTTGGTTTGCTATCAGGCGTTGGGGATTTCTGTGGTTTAACTAGTACGTGTTGGTGCTTTGTCTGAAGTTTCCTTTGAATTGAGAAGAAAAAAAAAAGGCCTAGAATTCTATGATTGAATTACTCATCTGAGTTCAAAAGAAAGCAGATCTCTCTCTTGGATACCGGGATTAAGCATCATTGGGAGAGCAGGTATATTTTTGTAATAATCTCAAGATGATTTGAGAAATATAGATAAGAGTAGCGGTGATGTGTGGTGTGAGAATATAAGGCCTTGATCTCTTGGTCTACAATTAGTCATTGAACGATGAACTAGGAGGGTAGTCTGAGGAGAATGATGTAAACGCCAGAGGACTGAATCACAAGTGAAGTTCAAAGTACTGAAACAATGATTGTTTAAGAGTTCGATTGGATCTAATTTGACCTATTTTACTGGTTGTGTAGGCATAGAAATTGCACATACCCTCTAAATACCTGGCATAAGTTGCATATATTGTTGATCTTTAAAGATTAGAAGTCTAGAATTCATAGCCAACAATCGATGTATTGTCATGCAATTGGACATGCTGCCCAAGGTTTAGACATCATTCCTTTTGGCTAGAAGGAAAGAGGGTATATATCTAACTTGTTTCGGCGGTGTTTACTGTACATCCAATCAATCATGATATGTCCAAGTGGTGTCTACAGATAAGGATTTGGGACACTAGTGACTCTGCCTATAGCAGAAACTCCAATTTCTAGTTAAGAAGGATAAAGACAGAGGAAAGGAGAAAAGTGTGCTATTTTATTGATATTGTGAAAATCATCACCTTTTGTATTTAGGGTAAGGATAATTTAGAGGATCTCTTGATCTTTACTTTTATTAGTGAGGTCAATTTTGTAAATCCAATTGCCTTGTTGTTAGATGGCGTTTATCATGATTATTTAAAAAAGTGATGGGTGTCATAGTTGATTACTGCACCTATTTTTGTCTTTTATACTACTGATTTAGTATCTAAATCTAATATCACAAACTATGATGTTGTGTAAGAGAAACATCAATAAAGATTAGTCTTTTGATGAAGTGAAAATTTGACAAAACTGAGGACAGTAAGAGCAAGTGCGAAAGTGATGATGAAATGCCAAGGAGCTTGATTCTATGATGAATGCCACTTATTTTGATCTTATTCTATGTGTGGCTTAATATTGTCCTCTTTGGGACCCTAGGTTCCGTGAATTACATTTGCTTGTGCTTTCTATATGGTCAAGAAATAAAAATTCGACTTCGCCTCATACTTCGACCTTCAAAAATTAGAAATAATTCAAAGAGTTCGAGAAATTCGAGAGAAGTTTTGTAAACATTTGTTGACTTAGAGAAGTTCAAAAAATTCTATGTAAATGTAAAAATATGCATAAATTCTATTACAAATGATGAAAGCAAATATAAATCAATATATTTTAAATATAAAAATATAAATATAATGGTTTCAAACTTGTCTTTTAACATTCATAAGATTTAGTGTTTATTGTACATGTTAAGAATTATATATTATTTACCTGTATATTCCACGAATTTCACCAAAATCTTTAATTTTTTTCACGAATTTCGTCAAAATCTTCGAAGTTTTGTCGAATTTTTGTATTTTTTTTTTTTTACAACTAGACTTTGGTTTGATAGCAGAAAATTCGAATTATTTTGTCAAATTTTGGCAAAATTCAACGAATTTTCATTCCATGTACATGGTCATTGATAGAACACTGAGTGCTTCTCTCAAGGCTCTATTTTTTCCTTGGACGAAGATCTTGTCACCTGTTACTAATTATGGTGAGGGGCTGAAGCTACTAACTAGCATGTATGGAACTGCCTTTTGTACTGAATCTTATTAATGAATGTTTTGAGTTGTTTTTTTAATTTTTTTTTAACTTGATTTATAATAACATTTTGTTCTTTGTTATTGTGTATTATGTGCTTTAAATATACCAACAATTTTCGTCCAATTCCTATGTCTTATAATCTAATCTAGGTGGGGCTCGGACATATGCTTTGTGGTTTCATTCACTACATCATAGAATATTTGCCTTTAGAGGAATAGTAGTATCTTTACTAACAAATCTAAGGGTGTTTCTCCAGTCTGTGGTTATGGTTTACTACTCCCTGTGACTTCTTAAATTTGAAATCTTCCTCAACTCGTGCAGCAACTATAATAGTTATTAAAAAGAACAGATTTTTTTTTTTTTTTTTTTTTTTTGAGAGGAGTTATTAAAGAAACAGAATGATGTAGGGAGGTACGATCATGATGGATAATGTGCCTATCATGCTCAGCTCACTTTAGCATTTTCTAGTTTCTACTTTTGTAGCTAGTTTCTACTTTGTTTAGGATTCTTGGTTTAGTATAAATAAAGTCGTTTACCACTACCCAATTTTGTTTCGAAACTTCTTTCTTAAAGAAAGTTCACCTTTCGCTTATTTGATTTTTCTTTCTTGCTTTCATGAAAAAGTTTACTTCAGAATTGTTATCAAACCCTAGTTTGGTTTTGTTCTCCTTTGGCAATGAGTCTAAAGAAAAGACCCACACGCTATCAATCCTCAAGGTGATCACTGTGTAGAACTTATAACTGATTAATCTATAACCAAGAGTTGTTTTTTGGAAGCTTTTTCATTTATGTTTATGCTAGTACAACATTAAGAATATATAATTATCCATGACAAGAGAAGATGGTCAGTCTTGATGCCCTTGGAGAAGATAGCCAGTTTTGATGGCAAAGTCCACAGTTTACAAGTTGTTTGGTACACCAGAAATCATGGGATTAGGAGTATTTTTACTTCTAATCTCATGTTTGGTTGAGTATTTTTTACTTTGTGCACCTGTTTGTGTCCACGAAATCGGCAATCTGGTTTTGTTTAGGGCTATGTTTTAGTTTTTTTTTTTTTTTTTTTTTTGGTCCTTTTATTTTACCTTGTTCCTCCACTGTTTTCATTTTCGGTTTTTTTTCATTTATTTTGCCCTCGTCCTCCATCTTTTAATATTTTTTGTGTTCATTTTTTTCGGTTATTCTATGTTGCAAATCACTAAATGCCCTTTTTTTTAATCTCCTTCTATTTAATCTAATTCTGTTCCATCCTATTGTATAAAAATAATCCTATCTTATCCATGACCACTATTTTGTGCACTAAATGAACCCTTAGAGCAAGAATCTAAAATCCACAACCAATCTTGTGGTTTCAGCCGTGACCACAGGGATTGTTATATATCCCTGTGAGGCTGCATTGGAATTTTTTACATCATTTATTCAATATTATTAGTTAATGTGTATAAAAGCATATCATTCTAACTTAATAATTGTATAACATGTTTATCAAGTAATTGGGCGTTCTGTATGTATGTTGAATTTGAACCAGACACTTCAACCCAACCTTTTGGGCCATTGTACTTGTAACTTAATTAATTAACCAGTGGAACCTAATAATACCTAAGCAGTTTGGTTGAGTTTTACACATCTGCAGGTTTGTCACATGCCCCCACTTTGGTGTTCTGTTTTTCTGCTTGCTAAGAAGAAATTTTGCAATAATGTATTTTGTTTTCTCCAGCTTACTTGAGCTGCCTTGGTGCATATCTGCAGGTGTTGGAAAGAGCTGCTTGCTTTTGCGCTTCTCAGATGATTCTTTTACTACTAGTTTTATTACCACAATTGGGTAATTCTGACAACCTTTTCTTTGGAGGAAGAGGAGGTGGTGGAGGGGAGGTGGCACAGTGGATACTTCTATTTGCTATTCTATTGTCTGAGATTTGAAATTTGCCTTTCAACAGGATTGATTTTAAGATAAGGACAATTGAACTTGATGGGAAGCGAATCAAACTGCAAATATGGGATACAGCAGGTCAAGAGCGTTTCCGTACCATTACAACAGGTAATTTTATGACTCCATTTTCCTATTCAACTCTTTGAAACTGCAATATTATGCAAGTTTTGCTGCAGTTCATCTGTGAGATACCTAAGGTAATTAGGATTCTTTAATTAGGAGTATTGCAAAATGGATGAAGAATATCACAATAGACATCCATTAGGTAGCAACCAAAATAAACTGAAGAGTGAAAGAGGGTTAAACGAAAATATCATTGATCATATCTATATATTTAACACGTTCCAAACATTCCTATGAATTCAATCCCCAAAGACAAGACTGTATCCATTATTTAATTGTTCATAATTTTTTTTTCTTCTTAGCAGGGTAAAGAACTTGGTAAAGAAGGAAAAATGTTATTTTCTAGAAACACAAACAGAATTTCTTTTATTATTTTGAAATATTAATGTTTAATTAATCAATTACGAACTTATCATAGTAATATAAATAGAATTATCACCTACATTTCACTGGTTTCCTTTTGCTGCTAGAAATCCTTTACTATGATATAATCTTTTGAATAATCTTCAAAGAAACAAGAGCCTTAAAAGGAACTCACTTCTTCTTTGTAGAATAATAGTCTTCAATCAATTCAGCATCTTTAACATGATTTTGTTTACACTGGGAGACCTTTAAACGCTTTAAGGGTGATTGACATCAGTTCACGGATCAACTTTTTAGATAAATATTGAAATTGATAACTACATCTTGTCCGAACAATCATGGTTTTATGAAATATTTTTGCTTGGAATTGTTTTTTCTCCATTTGACATCATGTTTCATGTGTGAACAGCTTATTACAGGGGAGCTATGGGTATTTTGTTGGTGTATGATGTCACAGATGAATCCTCCTTTAATAGTATGTACTACTTGCTTCGTGCTTCTTGCTTCCTGTCTAGAGCATTTCTTAGAGTTTCTCCTACAGAATTCTATTGGCATGATTTAGTGAAACTAACTACCATAGTTTCCTCACTATTTGTAATCCCTGATCTAATATGCTTATAGACATCAGAAACTGGATCCGCAACATTGAACAGCATGCCTCTGACAATGTCAACAAAATATTAGTGGGAAACAAAGCTGATATGGATGAGAGTAAAAGGGTAATAGATAAGCTCAATTTGACATGGGCAATACATTGAGGTTTCTGATGTAGCCATCATCTAAACTAATTTTCTGACAGGCTGTACCAACATCTAGGGGTCAAGCACTCGCCGATGAATATGGAATCAAGTTCTTTGAGACGGTAAGTTCATGTTTCTTGTGAGACCAGGACAGCAATTTGGATGTATTAACTGAAGTTCAAGCCTATTTTATGCAGAGTGCAAAAACAAACTTCAATGTGGAGCAGGTTTTCTTTTCCATAGCTAGGGATATAAAACAAAGGCTTGCAGAAAGTGACTCGAAAGCTGAGGTATGAGATGTCTTTGAACCACCTTGTTAGGATTTATTGGGATATTGTGAGATTTCCTGAGGGAGACCAACCAATGTTTTTTTCAATGTCGTGCAGCCCCAGACCATCAAAATCAGTAAGCCTGACCCTGGTAAGGGCACCAGTACTACTGCAGAGAAATCAACTTGCTGCGCTTCATCCTAAACCACAGTAGACAAGTGAGAGTTACTGTAGATTTCTCAAGATGCATATCACAGTCCTCATATTAAAATAAATCTGAGAAATCATTTGTGGTGGTTGCCATTGCCAATGTGTGGCTGTGTGGCTTCATTTGCTCTTCTTGTTTGTTAAAAGTTGAAACCTTTGGTGTTGTAATTTCTCCTAAAATGTGTAGGAGTGTCCTAGCGATGACTCTTAGGGGTGGGACGCTTATGTCAAGCAGTCAGCATCTATGGTTCCTAACATATCATGGTCTTGGGTGATTTCTTCTTCCATCATTTTAACTATAACTGGATGTTTATCGACTTCTTTCTTTCCTTTTTAATCCCATCTTAGTTTGTACAGTTCTGACCGGGCGTATTCCAAACATCAATTGTTCTTTATGGTTTCTTGTAGTCTCAATTTGACCACCCACCAGTGTTGGTTCAACAAAGATGTCTCATGCAACTGGTCACTTCCTTGAGGCAACAATGAGTGTTTTTTTGGGTGAAATAATTAAGCTCCTCTACTCCTTCTCATCCGATTATTGCAGTGCTTTTGGGAAAACATGCTTCAAAAGTTTCAGGTGCCAACACTTGGACCTGTGCAAACGATGCTCAAGTGCAACAGTTAACGAAGGTCAGAAGAGCTTTCTCCTAGTAGAGAAGTCTTACTACAAATACGAGAAGGGATCAAGGACATTGTCTTTGATACTTCATTAAATAATAAGCTTTTACGTCATATTGTCATGTGCCTGGCATAGCGCTTTTGATATCCTTTCTGGTTTATCCAAATTCTCTGAACTAGAGATAGGAAAGCATCAATCTCTACTTCCATGATCCATCCAGTTGTGCAGACACATCCACGTCGTTGATCCAATAGATGCTGGAAGTGATTGATTTAATATCAGAATTGAGTAGCACCCTATTTCTATTTATGTTTTTCTTATAAAATGTTTTTGTATGTAGTGTTTTTTTTTGTGCCTAGTATAGTAAATGCCATTGTGTTTTGCTTGTTAAAATGGATTATTCAGTCAAATCATTTTCATCAACCCGGGATTGTATACATACCTACATGGTTCAACGACAGAAACAGAACGCTTGCACTGAAAAAAAAAAACCAAAAAAAAAAAACAAAAAGCAAAAAAAAACACAAAAAGGAGCAACATATGTACTAGCAAGAAAAAAGGAGATCCAATGACCAGGCAATGGCCGACAAACATGAATTTTCCTTCTCATCAAGAAGCATAAAACACGGTTCTCTCTTTCGGATTTCCACAAGCACAATTAAAATTGCAGGTCACCGCCATCCAGGCAGTGGAGCTGGTCCCGGTACAGGTTCTGGTTCTGGTTCTGGTGCTGGGCCTTGGGATTCAAACATCCCTGCAATCAACAAATAGGAAAAGAAAAGGTTAGTGCGATTGACCTAAAGTGATGAGGATAGAGATCAAGTAGAGAGATGACCGTAACATCAAAGAGAGATAAACCAACCACAAAGTAGAAAATTGGGAGGAGGACGCTCCTTCATATGGTTGGGATCAGCATCAAACATCCCTATATACATCTCTTGGCCCATGAACCAGTTCTCAAGTTCCACATGCCCAGGTTGTCTAAAAACGCGTATATGGCACTCCCACCTCCTGGATATGCTGGATTATTTCCATGTACGATAAAGTTCACTAAACCTCGCAATAAATCAGGAATGCTTTGTGAAGATTAAACACTTCAATAGGGCTAAGACGATTGCCACAGCCGTTAGGTCCCAACTAACCTTAACTGTAGATTGCATCAAAGGATCCAACAAGTTGTAGCTGGACCGAAGAGCGGGGCTCCACTCGGCATCTTCAAACCTGAAGGAAGATTTTCAATCACTTGATTGGATCCCAAGCATAAGAGCTAACTTTTTGTTTTTTTTTCCTTTTCAGGAATTCGACATGGCCATGTTTATGATTCATTCTTCAGACCCAACTACGTAGAATCTGAACCCGTCGAAATGCCAAGCATCCATGACACCAAGAGTGTTCTTGAACCCGTCAAGATGCAAGCTTTAGTGGCGTATCCGGTATGAGGTAGGACACATTGTTCACAGTGAAGCAAGGAGATCCACAGGTATCCTCCCTGAAGCATGGAGAATAAATGTCTTGTGATAGTGTCGCATTCCTCGCGTTGAAGGTTCCTTGCGGGTTTGGCCTAGCCGCTCCTGTCGTCAAGTTCTACCTACACAGAGGCCATTTGATTATTCTCATTCTTGAAAGGCATTGCAGTAACTAAAAACTATGCTGACTTGATGGATTTAGTTTGATTGATGGAGAAAACGTGGTCCATCGGATCAGGTCCAGTGGGCAAGGGTCCAGCTGCAGAAATGTTAAGAGTTGGCATAGTGTAGAATTCGTACACCAACAAGGTCAAGAGATGCACTGGTGTTAACTTGGGCAGGAGTTGCCACAGAAATAATCAACATCATTCTGGTTGGCTGTGACAAGAACTGAATAGGACTGCCCAACATGAACATCAAGTGAATCCAATGTGATCTGATTGGTGTAAGATCCGTCAGTTTCCACCAACGCCATTTGGTGGTTCTGGATTTTGAAGTTTAAGCTCAGTGCAATTCCCGCATTAGGTATCCTGAGCCGATAAGTCTTGCCTGGACATGCACGAAGCAGATGATCATCCGTAAACAGTGAAAACAAGATAAAAGAGATTGCAAAGTCATCCTAATTTCGAAGAACCGTACAAAATATTATCATTCATTCTGTCACACATAGCTTTTGTCACACACATAGCTTTTGTAACACAAAATATTATCCATTCATTCTGTCACACACATAACAGTGAAGTAAGAACGTCCCTTAGGATGATTGTAAGGAGCTTTGCCATTCATCAGAATTGTATCAGGGAAAGCATTGCTAAGAGCCTTCTTTTCTGATGTCAAGTCCCTTATCTCCTGTTCCATAGCAATGTCACTTACATACAAGCTTAAAGCTTGATCAGACAACTGTACAATATATACATACATACATACATACATACATGCATCTATATATATATATATATGGGAGAGAGCTTGTACTGCTGAAAAACCAATCTCCGGTGAGGAGATCAAACTTTGCTTCAGGTTTGGGAAATGGAATGAGGATCACCTTGCCATTATTGACTCGAATTTGGCCAAACCCTCCACCTGCCTTGTGGAAGTTGGTGGATGGGAAGTGGAAGAAGCTGCAAATGATAGTCAGCGGTACCCACGCTCGTTCGTGCTCGTAGGTTGACTCTCCTATGCATCCCGACTAAGGTCTCACAAACGTGCATTTTCCCTATGCATCAAGTCGCTTCACTAATGTGAATAAGTTATACTGAAGGGTGGGTTGGTTATATACTCTTATGCGTGTTCCTTCTTCGAACCTTTTGGTATGTATTGCCCCCTAACTATAAATCAAATCCACCGGACGAGAAACTCCGACCAGTAATGCGACTTCTAGAAGATTGACTTTCTACTTCCGAGAGCTAACACTAATAAGGAGAGCTGCCCCACATTTTCTTTTGAAGGGGGCCAAAGACATTTTTCCACCTGTTGCCAACAGTCTTTCTTTGAAATTCTATTGAACAGGTCGGTCCTTGGTCCGAAACTCATGTCCAATTCTTTCCTGGTTGGATTGGGCAATTCGTCCCCGATACTCCATCTTGGCACGAGTTTATTCTCCATTGTATCCCATTTTTACACCACTCCACACAAGAAGTTCTACAAATTATTCATATAGAAAATCCAGAAAGTTTTTGAACACTTCTTGTAGATGTACACATGCATACAACAATACCATGCCATCAAGAGTGGCTCATCCAAATTGTTGAAGGCATTGACATGGACTTTATCGTTGGTTGTGGCATTGATGAGAGGTCCCAGGAACATTCCGTTGATGGCGATTACTTATACTTAACGAATCTCCAGAGTTAGATCATGTTATGTTAAAGAAGAAGAAGAAGAAGAAGAAGAAGAAGAGAAGAGGAGATGAAAAGTTTTGAGTGATCACATGCCGGTTGATTAATTGAAACAGGTCCAACGTTTGAATCAACAGAAGCATTCTATTCAAGGAGGATGTCTATTGCTCTGGTACCTGAGAAACATGGTGAAAGCACGAACATAGTGACCCACACAAGTTGCCACCAATGGCTTCCATTGGAATCCATGGGAAAGAAGTAGTATTATATGAAAGAATGGAAGTCTTGTTTTCTTTTGTCACACAAGGGAAAAGGAAATAATATTTGAAGGTACACAAACAATGATAGTAAAGCTTTTTTCTTCTTCCTTTTCTGTTTTTTTTTTTTTTTTTTGGGTGACTGATTTGATGGAGGTTTCTGAGACGATGAAATGTCGAGTAAAATAAAAGCATGCCGGCTTCTGCATGAGAAAAGAATATGACAGCCAGATCCTCAGCTTCTCATCTAGTTCTGCTCTTCCAAAGCTTTTTTGGTCAATCCAACGTGAAAAGATCTCTGTTGCCATCTTCTATCTTCTCTCATAATCCTTAAGGAGGTGTTTGTCACAAAATTAAATTAATTTTTAGTCCAATCTTATGTTTAACTATAATAAATAAAATATTTAGCTAGACCTATTTCTTATACTATAATTATAAGTTTTTCTAAAAGGATAAGATTAATTATTATTCAATTCAATTTTATCAATTATATTCTTTCAAAAAAATCTAATCATATTCTGCGCAACATCCCATTCTTACATTTTAAAATTGTAATAATGAAATCTACTTCTACTGTCATAAAAGGGATATAAAGAGACATGACACTCTAAGTTAAACCTTCCAAAAACAACACAAGTATGCAAATCAGTAAGGTATTATTCAGACCCACCAATTCTACTAGATTTTTAAGGGCATCTCCAATGGGAGGGTTTAATAAACCCTCCACATCATTACTTTTATCATCTACATCATCTATTCATTAAATTCTCATCTACAATGCTACATGTTTATTAGACTGTACTGTATGGATCTCACAATCACATTAATTCATTAAATACACAAACCATAATACTTTATTTATAAAATATATATATTTTTAATACCTATTATTTACATTTAAATTAAATATATATATAATTATTTAAATTTATATAAAAATTATATTTTTAACAATTATTTATTTAAAAAATTATTTATTTAATAAATAATTAAAAATATTCTTTTTTAAATGTTACTAATTGTTATTTTAAAATATTTTATTTATAAAATATAATTTTTTAAAATAACTATTATTCACATTTAAATTAAAAATATAAATAATTAATTTAAATTATATAAAAAATTATATTGTTTATAATTAAATATTTAAAGATTCATTTTTAAATAAAATTTTTAAATATTACTATTCGTTATTTTAAATAGTGATTTAAATAATTATATATATTATTTATTTTTAAAAATAATGATTTATTTATAATTATATATAATTTAAAAAAATTACTCATTTTACAAAATTATTTTTATTTTTTATAGGAATGTAAATTTTATTTTAACTTAAAATTATTAAAATTTTGAAAATATTTATTAACTTAAAATATTTTTTTATTTTTATTTTATAAATTAAAAATAAATATATTTTAATTTTTATTTAAATTATTTAAAACAGTTAAAAATTAATTATTTTAAATAATTATATATATATACATAACTATATATAAAACTATATATATATATATATAGTTATGGCCGCTACAGTTGCAGTGCCTAGAATGTCTGGGTGCTGCAACTGCAACGCCTGATATTTAAAAATATAATAATAAAAAATAAAAAATATATTTTACTGAGCGCTCAGCAAAGGTTGAGCACTCGGTGAATAAACCCTGTGTCAAACGCCCAACAATGGGCGTCTGATACAGAGAGGTATATTGAACGTCAGGTAGACGCTCAATATACCCCCATTGAGAATACCCTAAGGTCACTTGGAATATGTCAAGAGAACTTTCAGGTTACATTTGGTTTACAAGAACATAAAAAATCCAAATAGAAAAATTTTTAAAAACGACTTTTCATCATTTTTTAACTACTGGTCCACTTTTCATAAAGTTAAAAACTGTATTTAAAAACCTTTAAATTAAACTAGTTTTTAGTGCTTTTAAAATTTTAAATAAAGAAAACTGAGTCTAAATAGCAATAACAGGGCCTTAATTTTAAGGGTACATATTCAATTATGCTCCATTTTCACACAGACGAGACAATAAAAAATTAGTTCTTATGAATTAAGCGAAACTAGGGTTTTGAAATAACAAAGCAATCAGCTGAGAGGAAGGGTTCATGCAGCTATCTTTTGTGTTATTTCTTGGTGGGAAGATTGCACAAGTGACTTCACACAATAAATTATTTTCTTTTTCTTTCTATCGTTCTTTTCTTTTCTTTTCTTTTTTTTTCTTCTTTTTTTTTGTTGGATCGGAAACTTTTCTTTTCTTTTATTTTCCCCCTTCCCTTTGAATGCCTTTCACTAAAAAAATTCTCAAACTGATACAACAGCAAACATAGACACAACAAATGGCATTGAAAGATTTACACAAGATGGTTTGAAGTTCTACCCAAATATATTATAGAAGGAACAACCATTTACATATTCTGTTCAAAGAGGATTGCTCAAGCCTTAAGAAGTTTTGAATGTCAATATCATTAGCACCGTTGCAGGATTTACAGCTCATGTTTGGAATACTGAGGGAGTCGTACAGCAATTTAAGAACAACATCTGCCATTAGATAACGTCTGCTGTTCTTGTTTCTGTTTCAGACTATTCCTTATCTTCACCACGGTAGATCCCTCTTCCAATAGTCTGGGGACCTCCAGTATCTGTTGTAAGAAATTTAATTATGCTAAGAGTACACATACATAGTACAAGTAAATTTACACTAAATTACAGATGCTGTTAACACTTCTTTTGTTTATTGCACTCTAATTGATTAAGAAAATCATAAATGACATCATAAATACCCTTTACTCTAAAATTTGGTTACAGTCGCCAATCCTTTTCTCTAAGACAACAACAAAAAGAAATGATAAAAGTAATAGTAAAAATAAGAAAAAGATTGGTAACCCAATTTCGCACAAGCGCCTACATCTGCATGGCCAGGCTCAAATGTAAAAGCTCCACTATCAATATAGCTGTTACAACTGTGACTAATGCAATAACTTATAATGCAAAAACTTTTGTAAAAGCTCCACTATCAACTTATAATGCAACTTAGTGGAACACCTCATGAGATTTCCTTGCAAAATCTGCCTGAACTGAACTCTCTTAAACCTTAAACATGCTGACGCAGATTGCCTGCATTGTAGGGCTTCAAAACACATGGAGGATCATTACAAAAGAGAGTGAACTTACTCAAAGGATCACCAAGTAAAGTGCATCTAGAAGAAATAATCACTCACGAATTCTACTTAAATTTAAATAACCAACTCCAAAACCATATATAATTCATGATCCATACCATAGAGATTCTAACAACTTAGAGTTGCACAGATTGTTGTAACTCTAAAAGCAATTTTCTAGTAACAAGATCTTGCAAAGATGACAACTGATATGATCTTCATAGTTAAATAGGAGATAAACTTAATTCATGTACCAATATGAACACGATCCTCTCAAGCTATAACTTACTTCATAGATCCATTAATATGGGAGGTAAACTTGGAACCTTCTTGTTTGATTAACGAATTGTTAAATATGGACAATCCATGTAGGCATGAATCTTGAATATTCTCAAAACGACACTAGTGCCAAAATAGAGTAGTTTGCCAAATGAGACATATATGGCTCAACCATGGACAGGTTTTTCTATCTCTACTGGTTGCCAAAAATGATAGATCTTCAACGATCATCAAATCTAACTAATCTCAAGATCCTTAGAATCTAGATTTTGCTCTTTCATCACCAAACATACTATTTATGCCCACACTCAAAAGTAGGCAACACTCCACGTCAAAATAGACCTAATAATCACTCTCTTTGGCATTGTCTGGTACAAATTAATGCCCACAAAACATACAATAGCAATCCACCAAATATAACATGAGTTCAGCACATGTACATCATACATAACCAAGCATCAAATAAATCCAATAAAATAATGCTTTCAAATGAAAAGAAAACACGAACAAGCAACATCACCAACAATACAAACAGTAGCAACAATTTTTCAACATATATTAGGCTTAAGCTAGGTAATGCCGGAAGATTCAGTTTTAGGGAGATCCTTGGTACGGTCCTCCAAGCATCCAACAATTATTCACTAACCTTTACTAGTTGTCTAATCTCCACAGTGCTCCTCCAATCATAAGCTTCTTGGACCATATAACTAATTTCATGGGACCCCTCACACAATGGAATCTTCATATATGCAACAGGCTCAATAACCACAGTTTGGAAGAGATTTTCATGCTGTTGTAGTGTATTGAATTGTGCACCATCTCCCACTTGGCAGACAGGTTCATTTGGCTTGGAAAATCTAATGCTTCCTTCTCTTCCAAATCTCTTCTTCAAGCGATTTACACTAATTTGCTCTCCAACTTCATTTAGATCAGAACATGAACATTACCTTCTAATCAAAATTCTTGTTTTGTTAATCGCGCGTAGTTAATTTTCATTTTGTTCTACAAAGAAAGATGCATTTTCTATTTATGTTCCTGTCCTGATGTTGCTCATGAAAGAATGGTGGCAAATCCATACAGCACATGTTCAAAGAATGCAATTTTGTCCAGCACATCTGGACTTTTTGATTGTGTAGATGCAATCCGGCCAGCTTTGATTGTAGTTGTACTATTTTTCAGTAGGTCAAGATATGGTGGAAATTCCTAATTTGCTATTTGCAAACGATACTCTTTTCTTCCTTAATGGGGATGAAGAAAATATCATGAGCACCAGTAATATCCTGCAAGGTTTTAGTAAGATTTTAGAGCTCTAAGTCAATCCTTTGAAAAGTCAGCTTGTTGGGATAAATATGAGATATGAAATCATCTGGATGTTAGCTATGAAGGTCGAAGGTTCAGTGGGATGTTGGCCGATGAAGTACCTTAGGTGTCCTCTTCTAGGAGGGATCCCTATGTCTCTGGAGTTTTAGGAACCAGTGCAGCATAAATCTAAAAGAGGACTGGTACTTGGAAGAGTGCTCTCTCTCTCTCTCCCTCCCTCCCTCCCTCTCTCTCTCTCTCTCTCTCTCCCTCCCTCCCTCCCTCCCTCTCCCTCTCCCTCCCCCTCCCCCTCCCTCTCTCTCTCTCTCTCTCTCTCTCTCTCTCTCTCTCTCTCTCTCTCTCTCTCTCTCTCTCTC
>JAJIYU010010150.1:0-16355 GCA_030144865.1 Tinospora cordifolia | reverse complement strand
ATTTAATTTATGTACTTGCTCATTGTTGCATGCTACAAGTACTGTGGACCTTTTACTAACTATAGTGGCACACAATTGTAAGAAGATGAAATAGAGAGAGAGAGAGAGAGATTCTCAAGATTTGATTATTTGAGAAGGGATTGATTATGACTTAGACTCTTAATAATTAAGGTTAGGGAGGGAGAGAAATTCTCAATATTTGATTCTTTGAGAAGGGATTAATTACGACTTAGACTCTTAATAATTAAGATTAGGGAGGAACTAGCGTTTTATTTTATTTTATTTTGAAACAAGAGTATTATTTCAAAAGTTGAAACCACCCAGAAAGTAAAAAATTGATAGAAGTGTAATCTAGATTATCATATTATCACTCACTTGCTGTAGCAACAATCACGCAGTCACCAGCCGTAGCCGTAGCAACAGTCACCAGTCGTAGCTGTAGCAACAATCATGCAGTCACTAGCTGTTGTCTTGAACATTTAAATAAAACGAAAAGTCTACGTATATCTGGTATATGAAATACAATTGATAGAAAAAAAAAAAGATTGAAAGAAATACAATCAAGAAAGTATTTTCTCCAATAGTGGTATCAGAGACATTTTTACAAATCTGTCATCCAGTGCCCACGCCAGCCGACCATTTTTAGCACATCTGTTGTTTTGCTTGTTTGTTGTTCGCACTTCAGTTCTGCTACTGCTTCTTGCTATTTTTTGTCAGTTGTTTACTGTGTAATTGCTGTGCAACTGTTTGTCGGTCGTCTTAGATTGCCCTTTTCAGGGCCTTTTTCCTAGGCTGAAGGGCGGCCCGACCTTCATAGTAACTCAATAAATCCACTTACCTAGTCAAGTTCGTCCAATCACTATTAAGCCTCCCTAATTGCAACAGCAAGCGAAATTAGAATAATTGAAAGATTTATTTCGTGAAGTGCGAAAGTAAACAAACGTTACAGTTAAAACCATGAGCAAGTACTATCCCCTTTCATACATAATAGAGAGTTGTCATTCATATATTACACGTTGTCTTGTTTAAAAAAAACACACACACACAATTGGCCATCATTTTTACCTATCCATAAGTGACCAACTTCTAACAAAAACTAAGGAAAAACGAAAGGAACCATTAAGGAAATTAGACTATCACCACGCCCTTCTCTTTGTTAGTCACCGATATATCTGAAAATGTTAGTAGAGTAGTAAACCTAAATTTTAACACGGCTCAGTGAGTAGTAAAACTAGCATGTTACATATAACCAACATTTTAAAAATAGTGCAGGCATGCATGAATAGTAGTAAAGAAATAGTGTTTGAAAACATGACATATAGTAAAAATAGTTATAAATAATGTAGCAGTTAAACAAGAATAGTTTGAATACATGCCAGTTGAAAATTCTATCTGGACTAGGGTTCCAAATCATCAAATCTAGCCCTATGGTCATCGCTTGAGTGGGTCATGAGTCAGGCGTATCAGCTACTCAAGCGGGTCATGAGCTAGGCGTATTCCTTAAATAACCTAACCTTGTGCTCGATCCTCAAGTGTCGTCATTCAAACGAGTTAGAAGTTAGGTGCATTGATCATATGACCCAACCTTGCACTCGGACCTTGAGTTTAATTCCAATATACCTCGACCCCGTGCTTGGACCTCAAGTTTAATTCCAATCACAGGCGTATCAGCTACTCAAGCGGGTCATTCAAGCCTATGGTCTCATGATCGGTGTACATCTATATATACTTCAAAATCAATTGATGTAGCTCAAATCATATGAAAACATTTAACCCATGTCTTATGCAAGGAATATAAGTTAAAGTAAACACCTGAATTAAACTACTCACCTGGGGTCCTATGTACCAATGTTTCGTCAACACTCAGCCTAGTCCTGCATTATATGCTTGGATCTGTGTTACTTAAACCCAATTTCAGTTTCTTTGAGAAACATGACTCAATCTTGGATCCGCTATCCCTAAACCGATTTCAGTCAATTGAAATTTGACTTGGTCAAATTTGATCAACTAGTAAATCTTAGTCAATTGGTCGAACTTAGTCATTTTGGTCAAGTTTGGTCAACATAGGGTCTATTTGGTCAAATGAGGTCAAAATGGGGTCAATTTGGTAAAAATCCCCAATTTTTCACACTTATTCAATTTCTAGATGTATGTTCCATCTACGCGACAAATTTTCCAATTTGTCTACGATCAAAACATGCATCAGATTTGCACAAAACTTTTCAAATTTGATCTTCACGTCCTAAATATTGACTAGAATTTTAGTTTGAAATTTTTGGATCTCATTTGATAGGTTTTTTAACTGAGATATCAGTCACCTTTAATTTTTTATTTTCATGTGATAGACAGTCACTGTTCATGTGAATTGACCCAGTTACCCACTTCAGATTTGGACGAAATTTAGTATACTTATTTTTGGGATACCTAGTAAGGTCTCTACTAAATTGCAGCTCAGCAAGTTGAGATTTGGTCAGTCAATTGATTCCCTAAACCCTTAGTTGTGTCACAAATTTTTTTGAGTTCATGTTCTTTCATAACTTTTCAAGTATTGATTTTCCCCCATTAAACCTCTAATTTAAGGATATTTCTTACACCTATTATAAGTATTTAGATCATAGAATATCCTCCTATCAAGATTCATTTGAATCAGTGAGCAAAGATGGACAAAATTCTACTTAATCGTACCATCAAACATATAGCATGCATCAAACACAATTCTGAAAGTTTTTCTAAGTACCAGAACTTATGTAATGAGGCAACTTAGCATGTATGGAAAATTATGAAGACAGAAGCTTATGGTGCAAGAGTTATACCCTCTTGTAGCCTTAAGTGTGTAGATTTTGCATGCTAAATTTTAGCTCAATTGGACGTTTCTAACTTCCTCAAACGTTGTTCTAAAGTTGACTCCAAAAATACTTTTTGCTGCAAAAGTTAGCAACCAACTAACTTTGACACCTTGTAAACCACATTTAAGAGTTTAGTTTCGCTTGTTGATGATTGGAACTTGAAATACACATGACAAATAGGGAAAAATACGCTTTTACCTCAAGAAATGATCTCAGATTGGCTAGGGACTCCTCCAAAATTTGGATCAACATTGCTTCAATTGTTTTAGCTTTTCAACTATGTTAAACACCCACTTTGGTGACCTTTTTCCTCTCTAATGGACCAAAGGAAAGTAGGGTCTTAGAGAGGGATATGGGCGCTTTTGGACTAAAGGAAAGTAGGGTCTTAGAGAGGGATATGAGAGGTTTCTAATGGCTATAATCTCAAGCATTTGGGTTTGGGACTAAGTAGAATAGGAGTGCTAAAGTGAGGGTGATGCAACAACAAAATGCCAAAAATTATGGTTTTGTTGCATGTTTGGAGGTCTTTTGCACGGCCAAATACCTTGCCGTGTGGCCATCCACGTGGCTCTTTGGTGGTAATGCAAGGTGCCTACTGGACAGACTCTATGGTCTGGTCGGTGGCCTTGTTGGACGATGAAACCACAACCCCAAAATCAAGTGTCGTGCATGATTTCCATTGCTACTATTGCTAGAAAATGGAAGGGAGGGAGAGAACAACAAAGAGGGTTGGTGCATGGGCTACCCAGCGCATGCGTTGGCCCATGCATCTTTGTCCACTGCACGGTTGAAGAAAGCTTTCTACGAATTGAAGCAAGCTCCTCAGGCTTGAAACAAAAGAATTGATTAGTTGTTTATGCCTATGGTCTCCAAAAGTGTGGTTCTGAACATGCCTTATATGTGAAGATTAATACATCTATTGGTTAACTGTGCTAATTGTTTTGCCTCTATGTTGATGATTTGCTTTTTACTAGCAATAATGTTACGATGATTCGAGAGTTCAAAAGGGTTATGATGGAAGAATTTGAAATGACTAATATTGGTCTCATGTCATATTTTTGTGGCATTGAAGAGCGTGATTATGACATTTTCATTAGTCAGCATAGATTTGTCTTAGATGATTTGAAGAAGTTTAATATTTTGCCTACAACCCTGCTTCCACACTTGTTGAAGTTGGTACTTGGTTATCAAAGAAAACTAAGGAAGCATATGTTGATTCCACATATTTCAAAAGAATCATTGGCAGTTTGCAATACTTGACTTGCATACAGCCAGATCTTTTATATGGAGTTGGATTGATTAATCGGTTCATGGAGTCGCCCTATCAATCTCATCTTGTTGTAACTAAACGTATCCTAAGTTACATTAAGGGTACATTTGATTATAGATTGTTCTATTCTAGTGCAGCTAAGTCTAATCTTTATGGATATTTTGATAATAACAAGGGTGGCAATCATGATGATATAAAGAATACATCTAGATATGCATTTTATTATGGTTCTATTGCATTTTCGTGGTCTTCCAAGAAGTAGTCTATTGTTGCATTGTTTACATGTGAAGTTGAGTATTTGCTGCTGCATTCAGTGCTGGTCAAGCTATTTGGTTGAGAAATCTTTTGAAGAAAATTCACATGCCAATTAATGGACCTATACTGATTTATGTTGATAATGTTTTAACTATTGATTTGGCTAGGAATCCAGTGACTCGTGGCAGGAGTAAACATATTGATATGTGATATCACTTCTTACATGATCAGGTGTAGCAGAAAGAAATTAAATTAATTTATTGTAAGTATGAAGGTCAAATTGCAGATTTATTTATCAGGCCTTTGAAGATTGAGATATTTTTGAAGTTGAAAAGTACATTGGGTATGTTCAAAATCTGAATTATGAGTAGAAATTAATTTAATTAATATAATTCAGATAATCTAACTTATGGGTGAATGATAGAAGTGTAATCTAGATTATCAGATTATCACTACCAGCTGTAGTAACAGTCACGCAAACACTAGCCATAGCAATAGTCACGTAGTCACCAGTCGTAGCTGTAGCTACAGACACATAGTCATTAGTCGTTGTCTTCAATATTTAAATAAAATAAAAAGTTTATATATATCTTGTATATGAAATATAATTGATATAGAGGAAAACAAAAAGATTGAAAGAAATAAAATCAAAAAAATATTTTCTCCAACAAAAAATTCTCCCAAAAATGATTTAAATAGTTAGGAGTTAAAAAATAAAAAAAACAAAAAATAAAAGTACATAAAAGAATATTGGAAACATGGAAACAAAATCATTAAAAATATGTGAGATTGAAGAAAGATAAGAATGCATAGAGACTCAAATAAATGGGCAATTTGCCAATGGTCAACTCTCTAATAATAAGGAAAATGTTTTAGCATATGTTTAGATTGGTATTACAGTAACCTCTTTAGATTGGTATTATAGTAACCTCTTTAGATTGGTTTTAACTCAATTACCGTGGGCTAAAGTCATGTGTCCAAAGCGTAAAACATTTGGTGTCGTGTACACATGTGGACTGCAGCAATACCTAAAAGGCGTAGAGGAAATTACATAATATATCGTTATTTTAAAAATATTATCAAAAATATTTATAGAAAGTTTCTTATTTTCAATATTGTCAACATTATGGTTTTATTTACAACAATATCATATTCTAAAAGAGGCGTGTCAAAGTACTAATTATATTCGCATATCCACTTACCATATTTGTTGAAATCAAGTAACACCATTCTCGCGATCGTGCCCTAGTTTTTCGTTCTTGGCCTTCTGTGACTGTGACTGTGCCCTAATTTTTTGACATTCTACATTTGTGCCCTAGTTTTGCAACCATCTGTGATCATCCGTCATTGCTAATCGTTATCTGCCAGTCATTTCTTTGCTCACTGTTCTTTTTTCTTAAACAATAGTTTTGGCTTTGCTCATTGTTCTCTGCTCATATTTGATTTTTGTATACAAATGGTGAAATCAGCAGTGATGGAGAATGTTATAGCATATTCGAAGATGATTAGTAAAGGTATAAGGAATGTTGAAAATTGAAGAGTAAAGAAAGTGCTATACAAGTCGTTGAAACCCTGGGCGAACAAGTTACTTGAACCTTTGGCTAGTCACATTCAACCCTTGTATTACCAAAGAAGAGGAAAATCTCTAGAAAATAGTAGGGGGCTGCCAAAGTGAAGAAGACAATGACCACTATTGTTGACAAGGTACGAAAATATACTGAAAATATACATAAATTATACAATGGTATTCTTGCAATTTAATTGTCATCATGTTGTTTTGCATTAATTTGCATTAACATGCATTTCAGTCTTAGTTTTTAATATAAATGTAATTACATTTTCAGAGTTTGGTTGTTTTGAGTAAAATTGTCACTATAATATATATATATATATATATATATATATGCACTATGTGTAAGTCTTTTATTGTCTATGTGTGATTGTTGAACTTAATTACATTTTTAGAGTTTGGTTGTTTTGAGTTAAACTGTCACCATTATATACACTCTATATACATTAAATATACAGATTGTATACCCATATTTTATATGAACTGTGTATGTCAGTAGCAACAAATTATAACTGTCATTTTTTAATGTGAATGAATGATGTTGTAAGTCTTCTATTGTATGTGTGTGACTGTTAGTGTTATGTTTTAAGTAAAACTTCTTATGTTTTATGCAGGTCTATAAATACATTGTGAACCCAAAATATTACTATTTAGCTAGAGTTGGGTTTCACATACATTTAGGTGCCATTGAACTCCTTAAGTCTAAGCTGTCTGAAGTGTAGCTTCAGAAATTCAAATCTATTTGTTTTGGCCATTTCTTGGACATGCCCCCAGCTGTTTGCCAAGCTCAAGTTGTACACAACCTTTTCTTGTGTGAGGTGGTGCAACCCATAGAAAACGAGCTGTGGGTAAAGATTAATGAAGTCACATTGAAGTTTTTGGTTGATGATTTTGGCTTCATTATGGGGTTAAAATGCAAAGGTTACACAAGACGTTTGGCAATGGGGCACGAGGTAATGCTTTTAAAGGGATATATTTCAGTGGTATTGTGACGACCCATGTTTTGAGACACAAAAATATTCGGGTCCGACATATGTATTTTTTAAAATTTTCAATGGAAATACAAGGGTTTACCTCAATTTTTTTTCAATTTTATATTATTTATTAGAAAAAAATGAGAATAATGGGGAAGGATGCAAATTTGAGGAGAAAATATGTGGAATTATAAAGAAAATGTGATTTTTTGAGAGAAATAATTTTTAGGATGGATTATTGAATTTTTAGAATAATTATGGAATTTTTAGAGAAATTAATGGAATTTTTGGGCGAAAAATGTAATTTTTGATGGATTATTCAACTTTTGGAGAAAATAATTGTATAAATGGTAGGAATGGTGTATAATTGAAGATTTTGATGAGAAATGGTGAATTAAATGATTTTTGATAATTAAAAAAATGTGAAAATTTGGATATATATATATAAGTGTTGTATGGAGTAGGGAAGTAGAAAAATAACAAAAAAAAGAAATGTATATGGACCTGGGCAGCCCAGGCACTGGGCCTGGACTGCCCAGGCCTGTTCTGGGCAGGCCGCACAGGACATGGGCCACTCGGCCTGTGTGGGCCGGGCTGGCGCTAGGCCGGCCCATGCGCGTGGCAACACAACACCCCCCCTTCTTCTCTACCCTCTTCTTCTTTCTAGTTTTCCCTCTTTTTCTAGCGAGAAAAATAGCTACAGGTAGTGGTTTTTGGCCCCCGGATTTTCTCACTTCGACAGCTCTACGGGCAGGGCTCAGACAATGAACATTTATGCACCTCATAGGCAACTCAACGAGCCAAGTGGGTGGCCACGTGGTGAAGTATTGCCATGCAAGAAGACCCCCCAAACCATGCAACAAAACCATCATTGTTACTGTTATTAGCATGTTTGAGAAACCAACTGCAACTACTTCGTTCTCCATCATCCTTAAGCCAAACTAAGTAAGAAACTACTCGTTGGAAAGCCCTCACACTCCTCTTCAAGTCCCTACAAGCCTCGGCCACCATTGCTCGACTAGGAGAGATGAAACCAGCCGAGAAAACGTGCTGTTCAACCCTTGGAAAACCATGAAACTGAAAAAGAGTGTTGATCTGAACTTCATAGGGCTGGTTCATACCCCATCCGAGGTTCATTTTGGAGGTATAATAGCTCGTTTCAAACCTTGTAACATCTACTCTAACTTTCATTTTATGATAAAAAGGAAATAAACTCTAGAAATGTATCAAAAAGGGGGATGAAATGGGTTGCTCACCAGCTGTAATAGCAGTTTTGTGGGAAAGTTGTGCTTGAGAGAAACTTTGAACCACCATTTGAAGTAGATAGGAACATCGGATCAGGTTGATGTTTGGAATGATTAAAGCTCACATTGGGGACTACAAGAAGGTATAAAGTTCAAACCATAACCCTTTGTGAATATGATTTACCATGCTTGTCAATGTGCCTTGTCAGTTAGGATTCTAGGACTTAGAAAATTTTCTGAAAAATTTCCTTAGGTCACTATGTTGAAACTTGAAATTGAGATTGGTTAGGGTTATGCTTACTTGATATTTGAATGAGACCTAGTGGATTAATGTTCTAGGATCTGAGAACCCTTAAAACCAGTAGAGGAAAACCTTGGATCAATGCTGTAGAGAGGAGAAATTAGGCACTTAAAAAGCTTAAAAAATTGGAAATTGAAAATCTATTTTAGGACTAAAATGTAAAGAGTCAATTGAGTGACCAAAAATGATTATTTTGGGCTGAGATTTGGTGAAAAGGTTATGGGATATGCCTAGAATGTACATGCCAAATTTCAGAACATTCTGAGTTTGGAAGGTAGGTCAATTGGAGCACTTAGTGACTGCCTGTCACATGCAGTCCAGGGAAACCAAACATCCTTATATCACTATTAGAAAACATATCAAACGAGATCCAAAAATTGTGAAATAAACTTTTTGGGAAGATAGATCAAATATGGAAATTTTTTTTATAAATCCAATAGTTGGATTGATCATAGGAAATTTAAAAAATTCACTGCACAGATAGGAAGAAAAATGTGAAAAATTCACTGCACAGATAGGAAGAAAAATTGAGAATTCCTAAATTTGGGTGAAAATTTTGAAAGTCAATTAAATAACCAAACCTTAGTGTTTTGAGCTGAAATTTGGTGAAGATATTCTTAATTATGTCTAGTATATGCATACCAAATTTCAGAGCATTCTGATATGGATAAGTAGGTCAAATTAGGCAAATAGTTACTGCCTATCACATAGAATCCGAGAACACACGAACCCTGATATCTCAGTTAAAAACACTATCAAATGAAGTCCTAAAATCATGATTTAAATTTTGGGGAAGATTTAATGAGTCTAGAATAGATCTAAAAAATTTGGCACAAATCCGATTACGGATTGCCTGTAGAAAAATCGAAAAAATTGTTGTGCAGTTAGGATCATAAGCTAAAGATGTGCATAAGTGATGGGAATTGGGGATTTTGACCCTTTTGACCCAATCTTGACCTGAATGGCCTATGTTGACCCAATTCGGGCACAAATTGACCAAAAGTGACTAGGATGACCACATTTACTAGAATTGACCAGGTTTGACCGATTGACCAAAATGGCTCGGGTTGATTGAAACTGAGTAGGGACAGTGAAATTAGAGATTAGGCCACTGTATGGATAGAACTCAGATTGAGTTTAATTGATGCAGATTCGAGAAAGTACTATGGGACTGGGCCGGTTGTCGACGAAACATTGGTGTGCAGGACCTAAGGTGAGTAGTTTGACTCAGGTGTTTTCTGTGACTTTTATTCTTTGCATAAAACTTCTATGAAATGACATGGTTTAAATGGTTTCACAAGTCGTAGATACATCTGATTGGTTTTGAGATTGGTAGATGTACACTGGTAGTGAGACCATAGGTTCGAGGGCCGACAGTCAGGGTCAGGGTACTTGATGTGATTGTGATAAACTCAAGGTCCGAGCGCCAGGGGTTAGGGCATATGATCAGTGCACCTCGTTCATGAACCTGCTTGAGTCATGACACTCGAGGACTGAGCGAGGGGTTAGGGTATTTGCGGAGTACGCCTAGCTCACGACCCGCTCGAGTGGCCAGTATGCCTGACTTAGGACCTGCTTAAGCAATGACCATATGTTGGGTTTGTTGAGTTAACCTAGCCTGGATATGTTTTTCTTATTAGCATGGATTTGAGATGTTTTCTGAAGCTGATGCACTGTTTATAACTGTTTTCATACTATGCTATGCTTTCGAAGGCCATATTATTTTTACTGCTCATGCATACATGCATTGTTTTAGAGTATTGGTTATGATTGACATGCTGATTTTTCTACTCACTGAGCCATGTGGACTTTAGGCTCACTACTCTATCAATGTTTCAGGTTCTTCAATGGCTAATAAAGGGAAAGGCATGGTGATCACCTGACTCCCGATTCTTTTGGTCTTTTGAGTTAGAGGTTGGTCACTCCTTGTTTGTGTATAAGTGGTCATTTATGTATTTTGAACAAGTCTAATATGTAATGAAATGCTTCTATTTTGTGTATTGCTTACTTTTGCTTTCAAGCATTCCAATTGTTCTGATATCGTCTGTTGTTTGAGATTGGAAAAGGGCTTAATAGTGGTTGGGCGAACTCAACGTGGTGAGTGGGTTTGTTGGGCCACTGTGCCGGTCAGGCCGCCCTTGGCTTAGAGAAGGGGTCTCGACAGGTATACAACGGATAAACAAGCAGTCTGCGTGCGAGACATTTGTCTTTAGATGTTGGCATAGTCTGTATGTGAGACATTTGTCTCTAGATGTTGGCATGATCATGATGATGCCATGAAATTTTCCATCCTCTTTTTTCTCCATCATTTTCTTTTTCCCCCATCATTTTCTTTTTCCCATAGGAGTGATAAGTTAGTCAATGATGTAGATTTTGAGTTGATAAAATCAAGAGAATTCAATAACTACCCATGGTGTAGGGACTTGTGCGAATATACTTTAAATTCTTTAAAAAGGAATTTTTGTATGAATGAAAATTGGGAGGATGATGGGAAGGCAAAATACCTCGTAATGTATAAATCGATCAGATTCCCCTTAGCCTTTCAAGTATGGTTTTAGGAGTGCTGCTGATCCGTCAATGGTCAGTACGATGTACGCCCTAGACAAAAATGTCCCCGTATATTGAAGTGGATAGCTAATATCAACCAAGTTTCAAGTAAGTAGATAAGCATTTCAGTTTGTTACATTGAATGAAGGTTAGTTATTAATAACGTACATGCTTCCTAACATGTTTTTTAATATATATTTGTTTTATATTTCTTAAATGACACATTAACTTTTCAACTTTCATACTGCAGTTTAAGAAATTGGTACTTACAAATGAGGAGTTTTTGAAATCGTACGTGGAGGGGCTTTTTATAAAAGACAAAGATGTGGATTATCAATCTAATGATGATGATGACTTCTATGATGCACCATTTTTCAAAGTTCCTTCATTGCCTTCTTCTTCAAAGATTTCTTCTTGTGAACCCGATAATGACAATCATTCCCTCATTTTGAAAGAAATAAAAAAAATTTCTAAGAAGCAACAAGAGTTGCAGAAGTAGTTTTTCGAACTCAACGAGGAGGTTGCTTCATTGATGAATGAAGTTGAGGAAAAATTTTCAAAGCTTTTTCAACAACTTTTATCAATAAGTGAATCTAATTGTATTTTCATATTATAGTTATTTGTGTAAAATTGCCAACATTATATACAAAAGATATTTGGAAAATATACAAAAAATATATAGTGAGTAGAACTGTCATCATTATATACAAAAAATATACAAGTAAAACTATCATTATTATATACAAAAAATATATAAAAAATATACAGTAATTTCATGCAATATTATGTGGATGTGAAAGTCAGTTTGACCTGTATATTATCTGAATATAATATGTATATTTATTGTATACTGCTTGTACATATTACTAATAGGTTTTTTGTGAATATGTATAGATTACTTCCAAAGATGTAAAAATGTCTTCTGATGATGATCATCAAGAAAAATAAGGACCCTTCCAGTTCAAAGAAGGTTAATAAAGAGCACAATGATAATGATGGAAAAGTTCAAAGAACAGAGAAGTCAGAAGATCAGACCAAAAAGATTTGTGACTACAAGGATGTTGTAAGTTCTCATGAATGATGCTTGGTAATTTGTAGAAGTCTTTTACATTAATATTGTTTCTATTTAAAGTTGACTTTTTCATTTTTCAAGGATGTTGGGCGTTTGTTCTCTTTGACTTAATTTATTAATGAGGATTGTGATGATGCTTCAAAGTCTTTTGGTTTTTTGGATGATATTAAAATTTCTGAAATTGAAGAATTAATCATTTCTGCTGTGAAGAAATATGAGCTGGTTTTTTTTTTAATGATATATAAGTTTTTATTGTTTTTGGTGACAAGTGAAAAAAAACTCATGATAGATGAATGAATACAAGAAATATATATATATATATATATACAAGAAATATATAAAAAATATACACAGAACATATTTTTCTGAAATCGAGAATACTGAACAAGAAAGCAAATATGTTTCTCTAGTTCTCTAATTTTGTTCTATATACTGTTCACTTTAAGTTGCATATGTTTCTTTGATTATGTTCTATATATCATCACTGGGATCACAGGCTAGACCATTTGAACTTGTAACCCTAGTAGCTGGAAATAGGGATAGAAACGAGGCCAATATTGCAATCTCTATTTGTTTCTTCATTCCCAACAGGTGACAACAACATTAGTGTGAAGGAACATCGAGTAAAGGACATCATAAAAGGTTCTTCTCCATTGGAAAATTTCTTTGATAAAGAATTTGACGATTAATTTGTTTGATTAATTATCTTAAGCCTAGCAAGGAAGTTGTATAAAATCATCTTTCTTTCATAAAAATTGTTTGATTAATATGTTTTTACTAATTTCAAAACCCCTTGTTTTCATTTCTTGCAGAAAAAACATTTATTCTGCACGTGATAATATATTGTCTCTCACTTTTGATTTTGCTATTGCTGAAGTTGGAAAAAAGAATGGTTTTATACATTTTCTATGCCTGATTTTATGCTAACTTCTCTAGTACGTGTGATTTTGTTTTCAATATGTTTAAATTTCCAGTTACCAGATTGTATATTAGATATGTATATGCATTATATCAAGAAAATATATAATTTGTATACCTAGATAAATTTTTGCAATAGAACTGGGATGGTCAAGCTTTGTTATTGATTATGGACTTTGATTTGGCATGAAATCCACAATTCTATGTTCATGAGAAGTTGTTTATACATCTCTAATGTGATTATGGAATAAATTACATGGATTTTTATTCATCATATGATTATGGTGTATACAATATATACATCATATGTTATAAATATAAAAGATATACACAGAAAATGAACAATTTTTAGTATACTGTCTGATTTCCTAAATTTTATATTTTGCATGCATACGGACTACATACAAAAAATATGTAATGTGACTGTTACTTGAAAGATATATTTGTATATTGTAATTGTACTGTTTTTGGTATATTTATTAATTTAGTAATTATGATCACACATTTTGTTATTACAACATGTTGACGTCATATTCTAATATATTCGAAAGAAAGGGAGAATTGTAATAAAAATTCTGGTTTGAAATTTACTACAACTGATAATTTCTTTGATCAAATGTAATACCCAAAATTTTGTCAAATAATTAAAAATAAATAAGTTTAATGAGATTAAATGAAATAAGTTAAGTGAAGTAATTTCAAAGATTTTAAGAAATCTTTGGGTGCAAATTATGAGTTGGCAAATGAAAAATAATATGTTATAGAAATATAATAACATAAGAATTTTAGTGCAAAAATCGTACATATTTCGATATAAAAAAGTTACCCAAAAATGAAAAATAATATGGAATAGATGAAATATTGAGGCATAAAAATATATAAAAGAAATAAAAATAAGAAACCTTATTAAAAAGCTTATTATATATCAATTTCAAGAAAATTGGTTAATTCACATAGTCACACAAGAAATAGAAAGTTGGCAAGAAAAAAATGCAATAGGTATAAAATAAAATAGGCAAATAATGCCTTAATTTGATATTTAAATAAAAAAATGTCAAATAAGTAAAGTTAATTATAAAAAAAATTGACATTTAAGTAGGTCTCTAAAAAATAAAAAAATAAAAAAAATTTAAGGAATTACTTTCATTTCTTAAAAAAAATATTTAATAAAAAATTTGGGCATAAGTTTACTTTCTAGCCTAATTGAAAAAAAATAAAAAATAATAGTGTAAAAATATAAGATGAAAATAAGAAATCTTATTCCAAGGTTTATTAAATTTATTAAAGAAAGATTAGTAAGATTATTTAGTATATTAAATATTCAGTAGATTTATTTAATAAATCAAACTATATTATTAGTAAGTAATTTAATCAGGACGTGTAATTTATATATTAAACTATATTATGTGAAAACTTAGGCGTAATTATTGTGTAGCTTAATTGAATATATATATTATTAAAGAAAATAGAAATGATAAATTTATTAGTCACATTATTTAATAAATCTTGATTAGCAAGTTATATATTTATGGGTTACAAAAGTAAAAGTGAGAAATATTATTAATCAATTATTTAAGTAAATTATCTAATTAGCTAGTTGATTTGGATTTAATACATCACAAAAAAAGTGAAAACAAAATATGTAGAATTTACAATTTTATTGTACAATTGAAACAGAATAGAAATATAAATTAGAGATTAAAAAAAATTTAGAAAATTTGGATAATATAAATAATAAGAAATTTAGATACTGTAAATAAAGAAAATCTCAAAATAAAAATAAAGAAGTATTAGCAAGTTTACATTATATAAATAGAGGTTGAAAAAAATTAGAATATATGGATTGCAAAAATTAGCAATTAAATATGCGTATAGAAATGACTTATATTAGTAAAATATAGTAAGCAAGAAAAAAAAATAAAACAAAACAAAATATGGGCACACCGCCCGAAATACATATATAGGAATAATTATATGGATTGCTTTTAGGAAAAAAAGGAATAAAAAAAGGTGGCACACCGAACGAAAAGAAAAGAAAAAATAATAATAAAATAAAATAAACTCTAAATATTTGATCTTGCTAATTTATATGTAAGAAAAAAATTGGAAGGTTGCCTTTGAACTTACCACCCAAAGTTATCAATTTTCACTCTCTCAAACTCTATATATACGGGCCCTGTGCTCACAATCCTTTTATCCCAGTAAAAACTGATACATCCTTCCTGCTCTCTCTCTCTCTCTCTCTCTCTCTCTCTCTCTCTCTCTCTCTCTCTCTCTCTCTCTCTCTCTCTCTCTCTCTCTCTCCCTGTGACACCTCGGCTCCCGGTGTTCGTTTCTATCTCTGTTGTGACGATCCGTCGCGGGGTCGCGAGCAGAGATGGCACGCGCCCGTTCGTTTGTTCGACAGGAGACGCCGGGTCATCTAGTCGTTTGCCAAGAGCCAGAGGCCACGTGGTTCCATTTCCTTTCTTTTTCTGTCTCATGTTTCGTACCTTTCTTTTAAATAGGTTATGAAGTTAACATTTAAAATATACAACGACCATCAAACAATGGTTCCTTTCAGTAGACGAGAAATCCATTAAAATGCATGCAGCAGAATTCAATTCATTCATAAATCCATAGTGAATTCATATGTGGCCAATTGAAATACTTTGCAGCGAAATAGCATGTCGAATTCATTTTCAAAACATAGCGTGAAGATAAAACATGGCCCCATGGGCCTAAGTTCCAAAATACTCAATTTACAAGTGAAATGGTTCAAAGATAAAGAGGGCACATGCCCAGTTCAATTTAAACACTAAAATATTATTTACAACAAAATGGTACAACGATAAACTCGAATAAAACTGAACGAAACTGTAACAACCTCCCAGCGAGGTCACTACCCAAAAAGACAGCCCGTGTACTGACCTACTCCTGCGGTGTCAATGATCACCTGTAATAGAAAAGTGGGGTGAGCTCGAGAGCCCAGTGAATTATCTCTATACATCGCTAGCATTATACAAACCAGAATACAAAACATGCAATCGCTTTCGTTACATTAGGCGTTTCACACAATTTCTTGTTTCATTATCATCTAAGACCGAAATAGTCCATAACCCTCGATATCCCTTGTGTGGTCCGGGAGTGAATCTGGGGGTAATGCCCGAGGGTCGATGTAACACCTCGCCTCCTAAGTCTCATCTTCCATGTCATCTGACGGTTCAATTCTCTTTGATAAAAAATCTTGGGATGCTCGGGAGACGGACCCGTGCTACATTTTCTTCTTCTTAGACCCAAATGCATTAGGGTTCCTGTGTACATTAGTCTATATACAAAATGACATCATAGTAAAGAAGATTCTTCATTTGTTCATTCA
>JAJIYU010010149.1:0-16343 GCA_030144865.1 Tinospora cordifolia | reverse complement strand
AAGCAAAGATAATTCTAAAGGCATTGATGACACCAAAATAAGAATTGTCAAAGAAGATCTATGGTACGGGTCTGTCTACTTGGAGTATATTTGGTAGTTCAGAATTTTTTTATTTAAAGAAAAAAATTTTCTAAGAATTTTTTTTTTAAATTGCTCATTATTGTCTTTTATTTGGGAGGAAACTAGATAGTATTAATAATTAAAAGATGGTACATAACAAGACCATATGAGATATCTAAGTGATTACAACAAACTGAGATATAAAACTAAAAACCCCAAATTTACAATTTTCCTCCTATTACAAAGCCACTCCCCAAACTTATATCATTTCTCCCATTTAGAAACATAAATCCAAGTTGCAAACATATTGGATCTATCACGAACTGAGCTAGCCGTCTTCTCCTTATTCAAGAAAAGCCTAGTGTTTCATTCGTCCCAGATTGAGTATCAAACAACAAACAAAATTGGTTTCCAGAAACGCTGCATACTGCTGGCTGCAACTAATTCCAAAAGTTGGAACAGATTGTTTGGGGAGGGAGGCACAAAACTTCTATATTTCTGGTTCCACCTTAGCCACAGCTACTGCACCATTTGATATTCTCCAAGAATGTACTGGTCCATCTCCGAGTCATTCCTGCATAGAACACATATTAAAGGGTTCAAACATGAACTTTACAATCTATTCTTTTGATTATTTCGATTTGATGAGATCAACAGCTGCCAATTTCATATTAATTTTTTTTTTAAAAATGCACAAATATTTTTTATATTACTTTTTGAAAGTGATAATTTCTGTAAGTTTTTGTTCATTTTATAGTAGAATGATCACACTATATGTGCATTCTTCTTGTTGCTTTGATTTGCATGTACGTGCATGCGTATTTTTGTTTGTTCCGTTGATTGGATCTTTGTTACAAACTGCTCAAGCCAGCCCCCATGGATGGATATATTATTATGTTGAAGCTCTCTTATGTCTAGTGCTTCTCTAAGGAGATTTAGTTCTCGCAACTCTTTGAGACTTACATCACTCCTTACCTCTGCGTTTCCCACAAACAAGCTCAACGTTTGGAGGCAATTTAACCTTCCAATCCTAATTGGCATACAACATTAATCTTGTCCAATCTTCAAACACACAGATGATTGGGGTTGCATAGGAATATAGGATGCCAGTTCACTTTGGACTTCCATAAATTTTTAAGATTAAAAATAGATTTAGGTAATGATTCATGAAATTAAAGTTAGCCACAAAAGCTTCTACATAATCTTATAAAATTAATGATTGAAAGTTATGATTCATTAAAAGTATGTGGTTCGATCAGCTTTGGGTTGATTCGGGATCAAACTCTTAACTCAAACCCAATCCAAGTAGGGTCCAGAACTTGTCACTTCAACCCAGCTCATCGATTTTTAGTTTGGTTCAATCAGTTTGCCATGCAACCAAGAATTAGATGCTGATCAGCCTTCTAAAATAACATTCTTCTAGTCTGAAGATTGATTTTCCACCCATTATGCACTGGCGCTTACCGAGAAACTGAAAATCAGGATAGATAACATAGTGCAACACACGGCCAGTAATTAAAATGTCACTCAATAAAACAAAACCCCAAAAGAGCATATAAAAAGCAAGGCACGTGAGACTGGCAAATAAACGTGTTGCATTGCCAAAAGAATAAATGATATCCTCATATCCAAATTACAAATAATACTAGTAGTTAACAAATTAGAGCCAATACACCACCTTCCTCATGGCTTGTCTAACACAGTTTTTTTTTTTTTTTCTTTAAATAAGCCTACACTATTCCCTTCTACTGTCCGTACCCCCCTACCAAGACAACTTCTATTTTTCCTTTTTCTTTTTTTCTTTTTTTCGTATTATTGAGCAGCTTTGATGCCTGGAAGAGCTGTGGGTGTGGCTTTAATGGTGGTGGCAAGTTTCAGCTGCCATTTGAAATCCCAATCACTTTTAAATTGGAATAGGAAACAGAAGAATAACTTCATCAGCCTAGTCAGTTGATTCACCATTCTCGTGTCCTGCTCCCGATAATTTGTTAGTTAGCAAGAGCAATTCCTTATCTTGCTGTTTCTTAAGGTAGCGCTGAGCAGTTGCTGAGACAATCTTTATAAAGAAGTTCATTAGCATAAGCCACACAACTGTATTCCAGATCAAAGCAAATGATAGATCCCACTTCTTTGCCTGCAACCAAAAATGTAAACATAAGCGCAAGCTCGAAACAACTAAAGCCCAAGTTTTTGCCCAATACCCTTTAAGTAAACATGGTTGAATGAATCCATTCAATGCAGCTATGCACGTTAATCATATCTATCATTTTATTTGCCCAGTCTTCTTCTTCTTCTTATTTATTTATTTATGCAATAAAAGACTATATCCAAACCTTTCATCATCAGAAGTTTTTTCAGGCTGATTTGATTTAGTTAACGAGTAACTCATTTGTGCACTAACTTTCTAAATAATTTCACCAGATACAAAAATGAGCAATGGGATGATGATATTTTCAAACCAACCAACATGAAAATTCTGCATGATTTTCTCACAAGGAAAGAAAGGCACCTTAGGTTTTGTCGAGGCTGGAGCTGCAAGGTACTTATCCTTCGCCAATTGTAGTTTGGCTATTAGGTTGGGCAGGATGGAAGAAAATCCAGGAATAAAGCCAAGCACCCAGATAAGCTCATTCTCTATCCACTCCAGCAGTTGATTATTGCAAACTAAGATAATAAAAACCGTCTGCATTTAAATAAAAAGCAAGCTTATAAAAGCTGTGAAAGATGAAGTCTTAAAACAACTAGGAATCAATATTTACATGAGCTCAGAAAATGTCGCAACCCACACCGTAAAAGTAACATTATAACCAGCATATAATATTATATATGCTATATCGACGTATACAATACTATGTTAGTCTCTCAATACCTACATTCTTCAATATCTACAAAAAAATTTCTAAAAAATCTTCCCTAAAATTTTGACTCATCCCAAAGAAAACAAAAAGCATCTGGTAGACAATTCATTATTTAACAGTTCACAAATAAATATTTTTCAGCACAACCTCTAAAATCTATGAATAATACACAATCAATAGTTCGCACAACCATTGTTTCCAAAATCTTTACTTAGTTTCAACAGAAAACCATATTGTTATAGTTTAACTTCACCACAATTTAATTCATCCATTCATAATTAAACAACAACCTGGAATCCTTGTTTTTAATTAATCTTAAGCTCATGTTACCGACTTTGCTCACCATATGTATATAGCATGTAGCTTAATACAATATGTATAATTGACCTTACGTACATATAGACGTAATCAACATATACGTGTACCCATATAAGTATTTAATTAAAATATGTGGCTGTTACAGAAAATGGGGAAGAGCTCTTTCTACACAGATAGAGAACTCAGAAAATCAGCAATAATTGAGGAATGTGAGATCAAAGCAACTAAACAGATCTCAATTTGTTCCCTACACTCTCCACACCCCACCACTATTGACCCAGAAGAAACAACATACAAACAGCAAGCATGAAAACAAGGGCAGAACCACATCAGTTCCCAAGTTGCACAAGACTGCAGGATCCAAAACTGTTCAAAATCTCAAGAACAATAGAGGCACCTGACAAACCTGTATGTGAGTCTTAATAATTGCTTTTCCAGTTAATGTTGCTAAAAAGAACTTCCAAAATGGAATTCCAAATTGTCCACACATGATGCCAGCTAGGTCAAATAGTGGATTTGGCACCTACAGTGACAAGTAAATCCATATATCCTCATTAATAGAACAAATATAAAAAAAAATGTAAACCTAAATACATCTTGAAGATGAATATACTCAATAAAACTTTCCAAAATAAAGCATGCTAGGCATTTAATCTCAAAAATAATTAAAAAGGCACCTTCTTGTTTTAATAATATTTCTAATGAATGATCATAGGTTACCAATACCAGCATCTATACATAACCAGTAATACTTCTACTAGTTCTATAGATAACAATGACAGGAAAAAGATGCCTAATATATCTTTAACATGCTATTTCTTTAATCTCTTTCTTTTGCCAACTAAAAGCTATACTCAGAAAAGGTATGAAGCAAAACTGGCAGAAGCAGGTGAGGGCAGGTGTATAAGAATAAATTGTTGGCTTTATGACTATTTTCTTCAAGGAACTATCTAAATCTAAAAGCTATGGCATGGCAATCTATGACTGGAAATGATGGAAAATAAGTAAGTGCATTTAATTGAAAGAAGAGATCTTGCTAAAAATGAAAGAGTTTTCCAATTTTATTGTTTTACAATAAAAAACATAACAAGAATATTGTTTTCCAGACATACGTCACTAGAGTTGCAATTGCCATTGCAATAAACTTAAGAAATCTTAATCTTTCAACAGTCATCATGGAAAGTTACTGAAAAAAAAACAACCAAAAATCTCATGCCTAAACAACCTTAATATGCCTTGAACAAGAGTAGGCATTGTACTAATAATGGGTAGAAATATGATGAAGACAGTATTGTGCATTAGAAAAGAAAGTAGACTTTCTCTACAATCTACAATATTAAATCAAAACAGTATAGAAAAGGACCTGACTTACCGAAGCAAGTATTAAAATTGTAAAAAAGTTCAAATGTTGTGAGTGTGACAATAGCCAGCATTTAGTTTTGTTTAAAAAACTGGTTACTAGTCCCCCATCTTCTGAAGTAGCGTCAAATTCGTCCATGGCATCAACTGCATTCCCTGACATGCTTGCTGTGCCAAATTTGAGTCAATAAAAGTCAAAATAATAAAACATGAAGAAAACCTTCAAGTCAGATGCTCACTGTTAAATCACCCAACTAAACAAACTAGTAATAATTTATATTATTGAGCATGCACCCAACAAGTTCAAAAGACAGCACAAAAGAAATCTCTTAATTTTCGAATTCTATAAAAAGTGAAAAAAAAAAAAAAAAAAAACTTCTATTACTTCATTTACATACCAAGTCTTTGTAATATCTTAAGCTCTTGATTGCATAGACAACACCACACTTTATGCATACCAAATGTACTCTGAAGGTATCAACACGTTTACTGTTAAACTAAGCTATTTTGGCAGCCCGACTTATCCACTACTGTTTGTCCACTGTGTAGACAAAAGAACCATCTGCACCTCAACCTCATGTAAAAGATTTCAACAAATAAATTTTAAAAAACATTCAAAAAAAAAGTCACTAAATGCCACCAATGCCCCTCACATACTTGGAAAAGCCTATGCATTTTCAACATAATTAATGTGACACACATTCCAACAATCACAATTCAAGAAACAGCAAACAATCAGAATAATATTACTCCCATTGCAACATCGGAGGCAAACATCAAATACGTTGCAAACTCTTCTTAATGCTGAATTTATTTGACTTACTTGAAACACATTCACAAAATTGATCAATTACAGACAAAAATCAAACACTCAACTCATTAAAATCTTGCTTAGGATAAACCAGATTAATTTTACAATACTGGAAAGTTTCTGTTATTGTGTAACCTTCCAAGATACTTCACACATACCAAATTAGATATCCTTAACAAAACTGAGAGCATCTCAGAAAAAATCAGAGAAGCTGTCTAGAGAATGCTCATGTCCTGAAACCTTGGACGGGATCCTGTCTGTTAAAAGTAAGAAAATAAATCTGAAGTCCATGGCAACAATATTGTAGGAGAACCCAAGAAAAAATGCAACAGAACTTTTTCTCACAAGAGAGATTGAAAACATACATCTGTCATCCCCACTCAGGCCTATCATTTACCAAAAAGGACACTTCTAGGAAAAATTTAAGATGGAGTTTCTGGATACAAGTAAGAAAATAAAAAGATAAAAGAAAAAAATTTTCTTATGATAATTCAACTCATCTAGCTTGAACTCTCTGCTCTAGAATCAATCTGCCAAATATTCCCTTGAACTTTATGCCTATATCCTAAAACTCTGACTAATTTGGTGCCAAAGAAAAACCCACCTTTTATGTTTTATCTTATTTCTAGCCCTTCGATTCTCCAAATTGTTGCCACCAACTGAAGAGCACCTGTTTTTCATTGTATATTTGCAAAGCATTCTTTAGGTGGAAAATTCTTAGGGACATCCAGAAGATAGCAGTCCTTTTAGCAATGACTTGGTGCATTAGGCAAGATATCAGCCCTAAGATGTCCATGGCACTTTGACTGATACTCTTACCATATAGATTCATCCTACTTCAAGCTGGATAGACTTGTCCAAATTTGCAGGTGGTTACTCCTTTTTAAGTGTAGGAGCTGCTTGAATATTTTCTATTTTATTTAAGGGCACTACTTTCTTTCGGTCTTTTGGTGTATCCCTGATACATCTCCACACATTTGTCTCGTTTCTTCTTAATACATATACAAACATATTTGCAGCAAAACACAGGAATTGACATTATGAAAAATAAAATTAAAAAAAAAAAAGCCTCAGAGTGGACTGGATGTACTCACTAAAAATACTTATGCCACCAGTTGTTATGCATTGCCATTAAAAATTATAATTACGCGGGCGAAGTGAATGTTTTTGGCGGTGCAATTAAAACTTCCACTGAAACAATATGTTCTCAGCATTTTAGTTTATGAGCAAATATACCTTGAAAGAAAATATTAAAAAACATGTATTTTCAATTTTCATAATAATAAAAGGTTTTAATTCAAGCCTCAAGGTTCATTCTGCATTAAAGAAATATGACAGAAAATGATGGCATAAAGTGTGGCAAATAGAAAACACCAAAATTAGCATTTACAAGTGTTATCAAGGTGTTACGCCGATGGATAGGCAATTTTTCTGCAAAAAGGCTGACTAGACATAGACTGTGAACTAAGTGACAAAAAACTAAAAGGATTTCATAGTATAATATGTATGAAATCACATGTAATAGCTCACTATTATAAAGTCTTGAAATTAAAAACACTTGCCAGTGTCCCAAAAATAACAACAGATTATAAATAGGCAACCTCAAAAAATAAAGACATATACAAGAAGATATAAAAGTAATAGAAAATTTTTAGAGATCATGTTTATTCTACGTCAAATGTTTTCATGGACTATTATGATATGCTTAAAAGTTCAAAATTTAAAAGAAAAATCTACATTCCTTGCTAACAAGCCCCTTTCACCATACAAATAACTGTACTCCCAGCTTCTCTCTTTGAAAATAATGAAAAAACTTAATATTCACAATACATATTTTTAAAGCAATTTATTGATGCTAGGTAATGAAACAGTTTTTTTTTTTTTTTTTTTTTTTGGAAAGCTAGATAATGAAACAGTTAAGATGCGACCCTGTTGAGTAACATGTGATAAATACAAACGTAGATCAAATAGGATAAGTAACATATCCAGTGTACGTGCATCCCTAATTATGTTATTACCATCAATGTTTTACTAAATGGAACCATTTTTTGATGCGTACCATTATCATTGATCACCAACCAACAAATCCAGTAACAGACCTTGCTATTTGAACGCATAGGACTGGACCTGTTCACTACTACTAATGACCAAATCAGCTTATTTCAGTTAGTTACAGAAAGAACTTCAATTTTAAGTCCTTTAGAATATATATTGGTGTAAGAGACATCCTTCAAGCATGATTCTTCCACAATTTCTTCTCTATAACATAACCAGCGGTTAGAAAATTATTTTATAACACATGCATGAAAACATAACTTGGAATATACCTGCTCTTGAGATAAAATAGGGAGGCAGCTCTCCAAGTGCAGTTCCAATGCCCCATAGAATAGCTTCTAACTGAACCTGTGGTAATATACTGCTGACAGGAACTGTCGAACCATGTAACGATGGATGCACAGAGGGACCAAATTCAGAGCAACCTTTATCAAGCCAAGAAGGGCCTCTTTTTAATTGTATTGTATCATATGGAGCACTTTTCAAGTCAACCCGACCGCACTGCACAGCTTTTATTGTAAATAAAGCTATATGTGGACCCAAATATAGCACAAATGTGTGCAAACCAGATCCTACAGAAACCACAAACCAAATAAGCCATAGGATTGCTGCAACATGAAAATTCAGGTTTTAAATGTCCAACTTGCAACCCAACCCAAGGAACTAATTTAATCCAACCCAAACTATCCCAAAAGGTTCAAGTCGGTTGATTCAGTCTGGTTCATGAACACACCTATAATAAGTATAAATATGATGGATTGAAGCATGCATCTTTACATCAATAATGTATAGTGCACATTGCACAGAATGCTATGTACATATATGTTTTTTGTTACTTATTTTTGAGAAAATACATACATATAGATATATCTGTTATATATAGCATGTAAATATAGATATTACATTTATCTAGTGTGTGTTCACTATATCATACATATAGTATACTGCTAGTATATACAGATATATAGAATGATATACCAACTATATATACATATATAGTATATATATATATTAATACATATCTAGTGTGTGTTCACTATATCATACATATAGTATACTGCTAGTATATACAGATATATAGAATGATATACCAACTATATATACATATATAGTATATATATATTAATACATAAGCTAGTTAGTACTCTATATATATATAGTATATTACATTAAAATGATATATAAATATGGTAAATATATTATTATCAGCACATATTGGAATATTTTCCTTACATTTCAATTCTGGTTCAATCTCCACCAAAACTAAAGTATTATTAGTTAGGCAAATTTTAGCAAAGTGAAGTTTGACAAATTTTCATACCATGCTTTCACAACTAAAAACTGTCAACTCAAAGATCATTCAACATACCCAGGCCAATTGAAGAAGCTACACCAAGGGCCACCCACCACAGGCCAAACCGGAAGTATTGCAGAAACTCCTGAACATGCTGCACAAACATAAAACTACGATCAGGACATTGAAAGTGAAAAATAAAAGAGAACTTCAGCAGCCGTTAACCACTGAAATCAGATCCTTGGACAGATTTGCCAGAACACCAATTTACAAAATCAATGATATTTTTCTCAAATATTCTGTTAAAAGACTTCATATTTTCTTCAATAGTTAACCATAGAAATTACCACAAAATCTAGCAATTGCACCAACACAGGAAGTACAACAACCAGAAAGAGAGCCCTAATAGGTTGTGATGTACACTTATTCTTATCTAGACAAGGTTGCAACTAAGCTTCATGTATACTGTATACATAATGTGTAAAGGTTGTAATGTACACTTATTCTTATCTAGACAACGTTACAACTAAGCTTCATGTATACTGTATACATAAATATGTACGAAGCATGAACAAATTTGAAATTACAAATATCATTTGCACCATAAAGTACCTTTTCATGAGGCCCGTCAAAGGTTATGAGCAGAATGACAATGGCTAATAATAAAGTAGATGATAGCAAGAGCCAACCACCTTTCATCAGAAGGTATGATATTGATTGCTTCAGATACTGAACAGTAGCCAATGTGAAAAATTTCAATGTTTTGAAGGGTTGACTTATCAATGTTAAGTTTTCAAGCTCCATTTGATGCCTCTCCCGAAGTTCTGTCAAAATAAACATATATACAATTGAAATAAGCAGAACCCTAGTAAAATTGAAATAAGCAGATCTAGTAATCCATTTTGCGTAATATCCATATGTGTTTTTTTTTCCTTATTTCTACACTCTTCCCAATTCAAGAATAAAAGAACACTTTAAAGGAAAAGTGCGCCTCTCAGTAGACAGGACAAAAAGACATGTTGAAGATATGAAAATATGACACATTTAAAGATGAACATGCAAAAGAATTTGACTTCGGTTTTTATTCTAAAGCTTAGTTGTCAATAAAATTGAATACAGCATTCAATCGTGCACAGGCAAATGCCAAATTTCCAAATCTTCATGTCAAAGTTAGCCTCAACATGCAAATGAATTTACTTGATCAATCTCATAATAGAAATACTCCATGTAAATCCTAACCTTAGGTACACCTTATATATTTGCATAATCAAAAAAAAGTATTGCAGGCAGTAAAAGTTGACCCCTTTTTATTTCACTGGTTAGGTTGGAACTAAAAGGTTGAGAAAGCACAAGGATAAATTTTTGGAGAAAAAAGGTCTTCAGCTGAAAATTCATTCTTGTACAAGACAGAACAGGGAAACAAGCATCACTAATGTTTTTTGCAAAAGTGTACAATCATCTTCAAGGAAAACGAGCTCTTAAACCAAGAACGTAAAACAAAAGATAATTATCCTTTCCTGGGATTGAAAATTATTTTCCTTCACAAAAATGAAGTTCAAAAATTTATCCAAACATATCAAGAAACCACAACAAAACAACATTCCACAAGATTTGTAGTATTTAAAAATAAAAAATAAGCAAACAAATAAAATTTTCCGTGCTTTATTTTTTGTATACTGATTCTTCCCCTTACTATCACATTTCAATTGACAAAGAACTGGAGTTTGGGATGCCCTCAGATGTAGTACCAAACATTGGTCACAATTATATATCTTTCAAAAGATCATATTCTACTTCTTGGTTTATATCGTTTGTGATTTTGAAAAGTCCAAATGAAAAAAAAAAAAAAAAAAAAAAAAAAAAAAAAAACATTAGAATGATATGAATCTTTTGTTGAAAAATGCTTTTGCTAAGAAAATGAAGCAGAGAAAGAAGATCCATGAAGCCAATCCCATCTAACTTAGAAAATCCTTTTTTGTTGACTCGCACATCGCACTGAGTTGTGTGTGCAAACATTACAAATAGCTTAATTAATGTATTTGTAAGCGGTTTACCTACAAAGGCCAAGAAGATGTCCAACAAGACAATAAATTTTTGTTGTACAATCCAAAAATTATGTAAGGTCTAAAGTATGTGCATCAGCAATTCCGTTAACTGGATGTATTTAGTAGCAAGTGACTCAAATCAAGATGAAGTCCAACCAGAAGTCTTCCCATTCTCTCAGTGAGCAAAGGGCATATAGACTTCTACGACTAGTTTGGCTATAAGAAACTAAAGACAAGAAGATTATTGAAATGAAAAGGTCCTTTTCTTTTGTGCGTTAAAAACAATGAAATTGTATTGCAAATAAATATAATACAAGCTTCCAGGAGTTATACTGCCCACAATAAAATAACATACCAAATGCAAGGTGACAATTATCCCCAAAACACAGTTACCACTCAAACCTGATGCTAATGGTGAAAGACCCAAATAAGGGATGCCACAAATACCATGAGCTAGCCACAAACTTTTCGTCTTCCCAAAGTTTGTGCAACTCCCCAGCTTTATCATTAAACACAACATGGTGAAAGATGCAATGATAGTGATGTCCTTGCCTATGCTAGAGTGGATGGTTGGAGTGTCAAGCAGTCATGCTACCTTCAAAACAGCTCAGGGAAAGAACTATCCCTCCCAAGAAGTTGGGCCACCTCTCCCAGATCTTTCTTGCAAATGCACATTATATGAGCATACGAAAACCCACAAGCTAACAACTAATTTTATGTCTTCCCAAAATTTTTGACCCACTCCTCGCTCAATCACTAAACACCTCATCGTCATGTTTGAGACGAAGCTCCATACAGTGGCGAAAGATGCAACCATAGCAACATCCTTGCCCATGCTAGTGGGGATGGCGGAGTCTGACACAATCATGTTGCCTTCAAGACAGCTAAGAGAAAGATGTCTCTCACAAGAAGCTGGACCAACTGCCTAAATCTGTCTTGCAAACACACATTCTATGGATTTATGATCTGAGCTCTCTTCATTCTGAAAGCAAAACATACAACCCTGATTGGACAACAGACACATTCGGAAGTCATTTCTGTAGCATATCTAGTGATCTCATTCTCCTAGGGGCTGGCAACCAATGAAAAACTTAAATTTTAGATGGTTTTACTGTTTTTATATTAATGTGAACAAAAAGAGTGAAATGAGTGGAGCCATTATGGCTAACAAGGGTGATTCGCAAGAGAAGATGATGTTCAGTCCAAAGTTCCAAACAAATGGTCCAAGGTGTTTATATATGCAAAAGAGGCTTACAAGGTCCCCCTATTCCCTAGATGTTAGTGCTTTTGAACAGGGAAATTTCCAGGTTAAATAGCAACTTGGTGAGGATAAGGCATTCAATATAAAGGAAGAAATAGGTTGATATTGTAAAGAAGATAGTCTATAAAGGTTCAGAAAGATAGTTGTCAAAGAACAATTACCCAACCAATTGTCCTTCCAAAAGTGGAAGTCTCCCTGTTGCCAAGCCTGGAAAAATTCTATACAAAGACAATTGGAGTGAGATTTATAAACTTCCAGGTTCCCCAATGACTGTTCTACAAGCTCTTCTTAATCATACCTTAGGGCCAAAAAATTAAACCTTGCCATAGCAACTAAAGACAACTTGCCCCATAATGAACTCTTATCCTCCAAAACCACTTGCACATAAAGCAACATTCTTCACTGCTATGTTCTCAATCCCAAGCCTGCCTACTTCTACTAGTTTTTCCACTATCCCCCATTTTACCAAGTTTCTCATTTCCTTTTCCCCTCTACTACCCTATAAAAAGGCTCTGAACTTCCCATCTTTGTTATTTGCCACACCATAAGGAACTTTGAATATGAAGAAGGAATATGATGGGATCACGTGTACCACTAATTGAATTAGCACTAGTCTTCTCCTCCCATCAATAGAAAAGCTCGCTTTCGTCCTACCAACTTTTTTAAGATTGTTGAAACAATTGCTTTCAAAACTCCTTGGACCTAGGATTATCACCCAATGAAAGCCCCAAATACTACATGGCCACACCTCAACTAAGCATCTTGTTCATTTGACTAGTCTTAGAACTACCTATGAGTCCATGGTTACACATCCATTTGGCATTTTAGCCATTACACTTTCAGTCTGAATAACACATAGAAACATTGAAAGTATTGTAATGCATTGAGGACATTGCCTTCTTCTAGTGTCTCATTTCCATACTATAGATGAGATATTGCTAACTTTTCCTCCCCAATTTGTAGTCCTTTCACCACCGCCATTGATCTCTCACTAGTCATCATTCTCCCCAACCAATTTGCCACTAGGCAAAAATAAGAAGACGGACACCTTGAACCCCAACCTGCCATAAACTTACCCCCTAGCCTCCCATTGATCATTACAGATTATGTTACTCAATTGATGCAAACCGTCATCCACTAAGTCCATCTCTCCACAAATCCTTAGTTGTACATCACATAAAGCCCATTCCATTATCCCATCATCCACTTTAGCTCCCTTGTTGTGTAGTCTTCCACCATCTCATTGGACACAAACATCCATCAATAATTTACCTCCCATGAATATTATGCCTTCAACCGCTTTGTGGAGCATCGATGACATTACCTTTAATATAATCTCATTAAGTCCAAAAGCATATATATGTTGTACTCATTTGACTTGTTCGCACCAAAAAAATCCTACACACCATAGTCATATCATCTTTTGCTACCACTATGCCTTTTGGAAATAAAAAAATAAAACAATAAAAGAAAAGACAACAAGAGCCCATCTAGGCCTAGTGCTTTGTAGCCATTGCAGCTAAAAATCACCTCTTTGACCTCCTTCACGTCAATTGGGCAATCAAGTATATATCTGTCATCTTGAGGTACAATCCCTCAATCAAGGCCATCTTAATCTCCCAAATGTTATTCCTATTAAATTAAAAAAAATATTCATAGAAATAATCAACTATTCCATCCACCACCTCTCTTTCCATCAAAAGATTAGCTTCTGTCATCTTTGTCAAGTGAGGTAATAGTATTCTTATTCATGTTATTCAAGATTTTGTGAGAAAATCTTGAATTCACATGCCCTCATTAAGCCATCTAATTTTGGCTTTTAGGATGATCATTTTTGTCCTCACGAATGCGTATCTTCTCAATCTTTGCCTTGTATAACTTGCAGGATGTCCAATTTTTAAAGAACTTCCCTTCTTCCTCCAAATAATCCAAAGATTCAATGGCATCTTACAATTCCCTCTTCCTTCGAAATGCCCCAAACCATTGTTGTTAAAGTTGTGCGATTCATGCAAGAAATCGCATGGTCCAACTAAAGTCAAACCCAATGAGACTAGTGGGTTGCAATTAGAGTCGAACAAATCAAACATTGAGTCATGTGACTTTTTTCAAGTCGCACAAGTCTCGTGCGACCTGATACAAGTCTTCACACGTGCGAACTATGTGTACTTTTCTTTTATTATTTTTAGAAACAGAAACTATATTAATATAAAAACTATTACAATATATCATATGAGAAATCCGGACTTAAGTACATATTGAAAAAGATAATAAAGTGTGAGAATAAAATTTTCTTCGTTAAAGCTTATGTGAACATAGACGGAAGGAGACACCGGAACGAGACGCCGGAACGAGAAATGGAACGAGGACAGACACACAAGAAGAAACAGGGAGAGGAGACAAAACGGAGGACGATCGAAGTTCCACGATCAAGGAACGAACCGGTATGACATAGGAGCAACAACAATCAGAAGAAAGGCCTTTGACAATGGAAGGAAAAGACATACGAATGGGAAAGGGGGAAATGAAAGGCAGTCTAAGTGGACACAAGTTGAATATCCATACGTGGAAAAAACAACGTGGAAGGAGGTTTTGTTTCCCACAACGATGAAGGACGAAGACGGGTGGATAAAGGTTCAAAAGAAGAAAAGAGACAAAAGAGTTTTGGTTAAATAACAACCTACAAAACCGGCTACCAGTTACCAAAAAATGTATATTCTTCCCTAGGATATTCAAAGGAGTAAATGCAATGTGATGAGAAAGACGAAGGGGGAGTGGGAATACATTATGTTCCCAACAAAATATAAATAATTCTCGTTTTTCCATGCAAGAGACTCGCGCGAGGTAATAATCAAGGAGGACACCCAAAATCGCCAATATCATATAGTGGTGACAAAGGAGGATCTGCAGTGGGTGAAAAAGAACTTCGAGAAGGCGATCAACGAAGGAGGGTTCAAACAGCAAACGAAGGTCCTTAGAAGCTTGGGCTACATCGTAACAATGGATGTGCTAGTGAACGAAGGAGGAAGATTCCTCAAGCTAACTAAGATCGTGCAAGGCCAACATGAGAATGTGGTCATTCCGGTGGAATGGACGACAGAAGCATGGAGAAATCTCTGGAATGCACTAGATTTAGTTGTTAAAGAAGAGGCAGAACGCCAAGTGAAAGAAGAGAAAAAAGACAGAAAGCTAGAACAAAGGAAGCAGGGTGAGGAGAGCAGCCTGATACAGGAAGAAAGAGAAACCAGAAGCAAAGGTTATTGGTGTCGTGATAAAGAAGGGGGGAGAAGACTTAGAAGATACATGGAGGAAGGGATTGGAAGACAGAGAAAGACGAACCAAAGCTCATCTTCGGCGACGAAGTTTCTCATCATCTGCACACACGACAAGACCCCATGGAAGATAATTGAATGATCCTTAAGGCAGATGCTGAAGAAGGAAATCCACATCCAAGGGCTAGATGTGACCAAAGGGATGATTATCTATCAAGAAGATGAGGACGTTAGAGAATTAAGGGCAGAGAAGTACAAGACCCTCCTTGGAGGATTCTATATTGATGAATGGTTGGAGGAAACGACTTTTTTAGGAGCAAAAGTAGCTCACCAGAATAGTTGGATGGGAGTTAAAGGAATCACACTGGAAAACTAGAACATCTACACTTTTGGGAAAATCGGTCAAGCATGCGGCGGCCTGTTGGACATTGCAAAAATCACCAGTTCAACTTCTTCAATGGAGATGGCTTCTCTCCGTCTTTGTGGTCATGATTCAGCATTTTTGCCGAAAGATTTTGACATCTGCAACGAGCAAGGGATTCAAGAACTCCGGCTAGTCAAAATCAAGTGAAATTGGGGCATGGAGATCAAAGAACTCAGGACACAGATCCTGGAGCAATTCACTGAAACCCACCGGGGACGACTACTGGAGCTGGGACGATGGCGGTACAGTGACCGGAGAAGTGAGGAGGTGGTGATCACTAGCAGTGACGAGGATGATGTCGATTCCAAGGTGGAGGTACAACCAGTGTTGTCAAGGCGGCGCCTAATCGCCCAATTCCTCCCAGCGCCTAGTCGTTGGTCTGGGCGTTGGGAGGGAGTTCTGTATAAATAAATAAAAATTTAAGACATCATAATAAACTCGTGAATCATGATCATTATAAATTCACATACTTTATAATATTTCAAAAAGTCTCAAAAGTCACAAGTCAACAAAAACAAATTACATCTTCATCAATCATCAACAAGAGGAATTTCTTTTAGAGTTTCAATATTGACATCTTCGAAAATAT